>CM030044.1:10990379-11273344 GCA_017639485.1 Pluvialis apricaria | reverse complement strand
ATCTCCCTGGTAGCTCAGTAGGAATGATTTATTACAGATTACAGCTCTGTTTAATTCTGTTTCCCTACAATATCGTACTGTTAGAGTAACTGAGCAAAACGCAGCGGTGTTTCCGGAGGAAGGCTGCTATCGGAGGCCACCCCTGTAGCAGAGGCTGGAAGCAAGGAGGAACAGTTTACCAGGAAATGCCTGCGTTCATGCGCTGGTCGCTTTTGGGAAGGAAAAGGCATCTCACCCTTGAAAGCTTCCTCACTACTCGACTCCAAACGTTGCTGATGGAGCTGCAGCAGTGTGAGCAGTAGTGAGAATGCTGCCCTCCAGAGCCTGGGAAAGGTCTGACCAAAGTGGTGGTCTGGAAAGAAAAGTCAAATCCTGTCCTCAAGTGAACCTCCAAGTGGGTTTTTTTGGAGTGTTTTTTTTTTGTTTGGATTGGTTTTGGAGTTTGGTTTTTGGTTTTTTGTTTGGTAGTGGTTTGGTTTGGGCTTGGTTTTTTTTTTGCTACAGAAAAGAAAAGGAATTGCTTGTGCAAATCCTTGTAAGGAAAGAGCAGGGAATTTCCTTTGGAGTGAGCCTGCCTGAAACTCGATACGTCTCAGATGTGTGTTAACAGAGAAATGAAAAGATTTTGCCATAAAGTGATAGGGGATAATGAGTTTAATCTACTATTATGTTGTCCTGGGAGATAGAGCTGGGGCAAGGGTATTGGCAATAACGTTATGCTTTGCACGACAACAGCGGCACATACCACCTGAACATGCTTCCCCGGGGAGGGGTGAAAGGGGCGGAATGAGGCAGCCAAGAGATACGGGCCTGGGGAAAGATGCCAGGAGATTTGCAGACGAGCAGTGTATAGTAGCTGTGCATTTTCTGCAGCTTGACCTCTGCTTTGCCATTCAGTGGCCCGGCTGAACTGGATGGCGCTGGGCTCTTAACCTCGTTGCGATCTTCAGAAATGCAGTAAAGAAACCGTAACTTTAATAGCATTGGTGAAACGTCTGACCCGGCACCTGAATGGACAAATCTTTGTCTTTAGCTTCTCTGCCTACAAGGTAGATAGAGAGGTGGTGATTTGCTACTGCACCAGGCACGGGGATTTTAAAGGATGCAGTGAACACTGCTGTGGACCTGGTCCTAGGAAGCTTAACTGGTGAGCAGGCCCTCAAAAGGGTTTTTGGAGGTGTGTGGTGAAAACAGAGAGGCTGAGGTCAGTATCTGGAAACTTATCAGCTCCTAGAGCTGGACCAGAGAATCGAAGTCTTTACTCAAACACGTGAATCTTTAAAAGTAAAGAATGCAATAACCCACTCTCAAGGAAGCATCTAGTCCCCTACCAGCCTTTTGGGAGCTGGGGCACTCTTCTGGTTTATAATGCTCTACCTCTAAATGGTTTTTTTTCCTCTGTGTGTCACTCCCTTTCATTTCTGGGCCATGCTAAGTTATGTGCATCTGGTGCAGAGCCCTGCACGTCCCCATCCCCTCCGGTGCCAGGGGATGCATGGGTCAGCCTGCGGGGACAGATGTAGCGCAGCAGAGCTGAGTGGGGCCAACTTCTGCTTCAAGAGAAGTGGGAACAGAGGAGGCTCGTAATTCGGATAGCTGCTTAGTGCAGGACGTGTGGTATCTTTATCTCTCCCCTGTTGCTGGGGTTTTCAGAGGTGTCAGTACCACCCTTGCCCGACTCCGCAGGCTGTGCCCGGTGCTGGGACTGGCTGTGCCTGGTGCTGGGGCTGCCCACCCGCTCTCCTTCCCCGGGACAGGGACAACGTGCCGTGACTCGGTTTCCCCATCGTCTTGGGAGCAGGGAGGGGTGGAGTGGGACCGGAAAGGGGCAGAGGGGAAGTGACAGCAGCTGGTAGGAAATGGCATTTTTGGGGTGCTGCAAGGTGGCCCTACCCCATCCTGTCTGCAGAAGGGGTGTTTTGGGTGCAGTGGTGCAAGCCTGGTCTGTCTACCGTGGAGCTGGTGTTTCGGGGTGCTGCAGGGCAGCTCTGTTCCATCCCAGCTGCAGAGCTGGCATTTTTTAGGTGCCGCAAAGCAGCCCTTGCTCTGTGCTGCCTTCTCCTGTGCCAGGCATCATGCTAGGGCAGAGAGGGCTGGTTGCATCTTCCATCCCCTCTGCATTCGCGTCTGCAGGGCGTATGATTACGGACAGTCCCATGGCACTGCTTCCTCCAACGTGTGATTTATGGGCCTCTGCTCAGGATGTGGGTCTGACTTTATCCCAGACCAGGCAAGAATCAGGAGTGCTGTCACTGCGCTGTCACCTACGCGCAGGCTGCAGAGGTAACAGCGTGGCATCCCTCACTGTCTCTGCTTCGCACCTGGGCACGGAGCAATGGCTGTACCTGAGGGCAGGAGCAGAAGAGTCCTTGCAGGAGTGACAGGCGGAGTCCCCGGTCCCACCTGCTTCCTTCCTCACCTCTATTCCTTCCTTGCGGCCCCAAATCTGCCTGCACGGAGTGTGTTTTGTAAAAAAAACCTGCTGAACTGAGAGCAGGCAGAGCAAGACCAGCCGACTATAAAGGGTGGAGAGCCTAACCCATGTCGCTGCAGCAGTGTGGGGCACAGGGTCCCCACATGCATATCTTGGTAGTCGCTTGTACTGATGATGAGGACGGTCAGAGACATCTCCCTGCGCCCGCCTGGTTGTGTGTATCTAATGCATCCTGCAAGCCACCAGCGGATTGTCAGGACAGCTCTTTTGTAGGTGGAGGTCCAGCTTCCCATGGATGCTGCAACCGGCCTTGCTTCTGTGAAGCACTCTTTATTTGAGGCAGTCCCCCAAGGGTTAAGCCCATGGTTGTGGGGTAGGGTCTGTAGCAGGAACAAAGAGGGCTTTTAAGGTCTGTGTTGGGCTCAGAATAGAGGGAATGGATTGAGCTTTTCCCAGTGTGTTGAATTACAAAGGTCATGGAGACCCTTTTGCTGGGAGGCAGCAGTGGTTGAGGTCCCTGCTGGACGTGGGGCAGAGAGAAAAGAAATCGTGCAAGTCAGTGAGGGCAACTTCATGGGGAGCTTTAAGATGAGAGTGAAAACTGGAACTGTATCCTGAGATGAATAAGTGTTGAACACAAGGCTGGGAGGCAGGAGGCCGGGACTGTAAGCTTTGTGCAGGCCTTCTGCCCTGGAATTTTTGGGTGGTTTTGTTTTGTTTTTACCCCCGATACTACATTTGCAGCTGCCCCCACACACAGCGCCTGAATTTGCAGTGCGACTGGTGTAGCCAGCACTTGGGCCTCTCCAACCTGCTCTGAGCCGGTGGAGTCTGCAGAGAGTAAAAGGCAATGCCTGCAAGGGAGGATCTCTCCAAAATGCAGAAGAGAAGACAGTCCCAAGTGCCTGCAGGCATATTTTTGACTTGACGGAAAAGGGAAGTTGGTTTTTCAATGCCTGCTCAAGTGAAAACTGGATTTTCCATGTGTAGTTAAGCAGGGAAGCCCAAGTCTAGCTGCTTTCCTAGCCCCTCTGCTTAATTTTCGTCTGCTCAGAGTGCCCCATGGGGCACAGTACCAGAGGGTCCAGCAGAAGAAGCTAGGGGAGGGATGGATGGCAGAAACTTTTGGTTCCCTTCCCACAGCAAGGTGGAAAAAAGGACACAGCTAGTTTCCATCCTGAGCTTCAGATGGAGTAAGGCAGCTGACCAGCCCACCCAGGACGTGTACGGAGGGCTGCAGGATGTGCTGAGTCAACAAAAGCATCCCCTTGCTGAGGGCCAGGGGCTGATCAGGGCTGCCGAGACAATAGGGGTTTCCAGCCTGCAGGAAGGGTGAGCGCCAGCTGCGAGCCACACGGTGGGTTTTCCAGTTTTAGCAAACTTAGGTTTGTGTTACCGACCAGAAAAGGTGGTTTAGTCCTTCAAACTTTCAGGCTGGGTTAGCAGGCTCTTGGCCATTCAGCTCCATCACCTGGCACAGGTGTACTCCCCCGTCTAAGCTTTCATTTAAAGAAATTCCACATCTGGTCTTTATGTTGGATCAGATGACCTGGGATGTGATTTTTTGGAACAAAGGGCTGGTGCTTCATTGGGCTCGGTCTAGGAGGTGAAAGCAGGTCCCAGGGAGCACTCCATGAGGGTCACTGAAGCCGCCACCAAAGTTAGCAGCCTGGAGGCTGCTCTACTTTTTCAAGCACCAGAAGGGAGGACTGTAGGGAGCACAGAACTGCTGTGAGAAGGAGAACCCAGAAACGGAAGGCTAGGTTCAGGGTTCTCGAAACCATAACATCTTCTGTTTGCCTTGGTAGATGGCCTGTTCTCAGGGTCGTGCTCTGTGTGTTTGTCCTTGTAACCAGGAACCATTTCAGCAGAAGCATCAACTTTGTGTACTTCTTGCTGCTTAGCATCGACGTTGAGAAAGCCTGAACTTCTCCATCTGTTGTTGCCCAAAATCTTCTCTTCTCATCCTGCCCTCTGGCATCACCTGTGCTGCAGAAGCATGCTATGAATGTAAAGGTGGGTGAATAAACCGGTTCCTCTCTGCTGACAGTTTCCAGCTTGCTGACCTGAAATGTGGTATGTGAAAGCAGCAAGGTCTTGTCATTGTGCTTTGGAGGGACGCTCTGCCACTCTTCTTAGCCACCTGGGCTGCAGAAGGGGAACAGAAGGCAGTTGCAAGGGATCCCCTTGGTGTGGGAGAGACGTCAGAAGGAAGGGCAGCCTGGCTGTCTCTTCTCTGCTCTTCCCCCCAGCCTGGCTGGAGGGGGCTGTTGCAGGTGGGGTGTTACCCCTCTGTTAGTCACAAATGGGGGGCCAGCAGGAAATCGTCACAGTCTGGATCAAATCGGAGCAGTTCCCGGCTGCTCTACCTGGGTGTCGGGCACATCCCTCAGCTTCCCCTTTGCCTTGGGGCTATGGCAGGGAGCTGGCCTCATCCAAGAGCTCATGTAGGCTATTGCTGCACTCGCAGGGGCTCCCAGGGTTGTAGGGAAGCCCATCTTTTCAGTGGTGACAGGCTGATTTAGGCATGTATGTTTAGATTGCTGGGTCTGTCCTGCTGGTGGCTTCTGAGTTTTGTTCAGGTGCTTGCCCAGTCCTGTGACCTTGGTGACACTGTGACCACGGTGTTGGCTTTCGGCCTCGCTGATGGCACATGGTGAGCACTAAGGATCTCCCACCCTGCCTCTCTAGAAGGGACCCTGGGGACTGGAGCATCCTGATGAGCGGGGATGGTGTGCAGGGGAAGCTGCTGGAGCTCATGGGACCTCATGTGACAGAAACTCTTTGCCCTGAGAAGGGAGAAAGGCTCTGTGTTACGTAATGAGGATCATGAATGTAAAAATCTAGGGAGAACCAATGGTTCTGACATATAGTCCTAAGCTCTGGCATAAGATCATTCTTTATCCCTACTAATATATGACATCCCAGCCCAAAACATTGTCTCTCCCTCCCTGGCCAAAGGATGGTTTAGTCTGGCCTTAATTCCTGGGTGTCAGGGCCTCCTGACGCATCTGGGGCTGTGTGACCCTGCTGGAGATGTGATGCTTGACCGACTTGTCCTATTGCAGCACCAGCAAGGCTTGTCCTGAGTAACCTGCATGTGGCTGTAGGCAAAATACTGCAGCTGGCCAAGCGCTCCTGGGTGGAAGGGACCAGAGCCCCTTGTCAGTGTGACTCTGACCTGCGGGATGTGGAGCAGAAAGGGCAAGAGAAGAAGAGCCTGTGTCTGATCCCAGTAATTTTCTCCTGTACTCAATGGGAAATGGATCTTCCAGCTATGACAGGCAGAGGCGCAGGTCTGTGACCGGGTGTGCTGCGCAGACTGGCGTCTTCTGCGTGCGCCGGCGCTCTGGTGTCCTCCTTGACGCAGATGGATGTGCTCTGGTACGCAGAGCCGCTTGCCGTCTGGGAGGTGTGTGCCGCAGCTCTCGCTGGGCTCTGGCACAGCTGCGGCATGCGGTCTTCCTCTGTCTGCTCTGGTCCCCTCCAAGAAGGAGGGTGAGGTTAGACAGAGAACCCTTGGAAGGGGTGGTGCTGGGGGAAAGGTGAAAGGATGTGGGGCAAAGCCTGTTTGAGCTTCAGCCCCTAGCGTTAAGGGGAATTGCTAGTGGGAGAAGCAGCCTGCAGAGGACGTGTATATGTATCATCACATTAGTGGCTTCCACTGTCCACATTCAGGAACTGGCCAAGCCTGTGGGTCTGGCATGGGCAGTGGCACCAGCTGATGCTGAGTGACCACAGCCGTGCTCAGAGGACATCCCTTCTTGGCTCCCTGGAAGCTCTCTACCCTGGAGAGTCAAACTGGGAAGAGGCATAACCTGGAGGGGGAGGTATGTTTGGCTGCACCCAAGGGCGGATTAGTTGGCAGACAGCTCTCCTGTGGATCTGAGCTGAGGCAGCACCTGGTAACCCTCCCACAGCCAGCGGTGGGGGGTCAGGCTGCCAGAGGGCTGATAAAGCCCACAGGGTTTGCCTGGAAGATGGCCTTGGAGGCTGGAGGAAGCCCTCCCCAGCATCACTCCTTATCTGGGCAGCGCTGGCACACGGCAGCACTCCCAGGCCTGCCTTTCTGCCCCGTCTCCCTGCCGTGGGCTTGAGCCAGCGGAGACATCTCTTCCCCTCCTGCCGCGGGGTGCTGCAGGAGCCGAGGGCTCTGGCACAGCCCAGCCAGGAGCCCGGCACGGTTTACTGCCTTGTAGAGTTTGTGCCATTGCCCCAACGACTGTGACCGGGTTGCACACACACACACACACACACACACATACGCGGGTGTGCACAGGGCTGTGGCAGAAATGGGTGAGTCAGGCAGGAGCAGGGTGTGAATCACAGGGGAATGAGTCATCGGGATGCAGAGGGCAGGTGCTTGCCCGGGGCTGGGCTTTAAGGGAACCCAAGGGCCTGGCAGCTCGTGCCGGGTCCCCTGGGCGAACGTGCCGGGGATCCGACTCAGCCACGCCACGTGCCGAACCCATTCTCTGCCCGCATCTCCTCCAGCCATGGGTACGTTGCTGTCCTGGAGGGGTCTGGGGCATCCTCGGCGCTGAGGCTTTCCCAGGAGGGACGGAAGACAAGCACCGCGAGGGAGCAGTGCGGTGACCAGGTATCCCAGCCTCCCGGGCATGCGGTGGGTCCTTGTCCCCATGCAGGCAGTGGGGTGCCCAGATGGCCCTGGGCACACTGAGCACGTCTCTGTCATGGTCGGATCCTGCCCAGTAACCTTCCCATCTGCTCTGAAAGAGCAGTGACAGGATGGAAAAATAAATGATCCCGGCTGGGGCAGAGACGGGTAAATAGATAGGTCTGAATTGAGGGAATGCAGCATCAGGGGAGAGCTGGGAGAGGGATGATGTGCTGCAGGTCTGGGGACTTGGTTGGTCATTGGCTCCAAAATCCCGTGTATGATCTGGACTCTGCTGCAGACACAGGGGGTGTTGGGGAGTGTCATGGATTGCTGCTTCCCTCATCCAGGGACCTGCTCTCGGCTGTTGAGTTTCCATCTATCCCACCTGGTCTCTGCTGAGTTTGAGTCCTGATGGTCCCGCTCATCACTCCGGAGGCCAGATTCCCTGTGGGCATGATGGAAGTAGGCCTGGTATTGGCGCCACAGCGGTGAAGCCAAAGCTTTCTATATTTAGGGCCAAACTTCTTGGATCAGGTACTTGGGACTCCTGACTTGGTGTGTTGCAGCAGGAACTGTACTTGGTGTCGCTTCCAACCAGAGCAACTTGAACAAAAACAAGCCCTGCTCATCTGAATGCTGAGGTGAATCCCTTATTTTTCAACACCCCCAAGGTGTCTGCTGCTTGAGGCTGGCCGCAGGTACCTCTTGTCCTCCCTGGTGGCACCCTTGTCTGGGCAGGATGGAGACTAACAGGTTCCAGCACTCTCCAGAGATGCCCTGGAGCTCTGGCCCTGCCATGGGGCTTCTGGCATGCTGCAGCGCATTGAGGGCAGAGGCTGAGAGCAGTGGCTTTTTGCAGCCTGGGAAAAGGAACGCAGTGAAGGGGGCTCTCACCGCTGCTGGCAGCTGTGGTTTTGGAGAGAGGCTGGAGCCGGGCTGTCCTGGGAAGTGCCCAGGGACAGGATGAGAAGCGAAGGCACACAAGGGAAGTTCCAATTAGATACTAGGAAAAATATGTCCCCACGATGGCGGTTAGGCTCTGGAGCAGGGCTCGGAGAAGGGGGGGCATTCGCCACATTTGGAGGCCTTCAGCCCTTGGCAGGGCCAAGCCGTGAGCAACCTGCTCGGCGTTGGCCCTGCTGTGAGCAAGACTGGACCAAAACCCCCTGAGGTCCCTGCCCAGCATTCTTGTTCCCCACTTCTGCAGTTCTTGGGGTGTTTCGCAATGTAGCAGCACATGGCTTGTTGGACTGACCGGCTTGTAGGTGAATGGAGGGATCAGGGGCTTCTTCTGTCCATCCTCTTTTCTCCTGGCTTGGTTTGTCTCGCCTGTATGGTATTAGCAGTGCTGGGGGATGGAGGCGCTGCATTAGCAGCATCGCCCAGCTCGTTGCTTTGCCCCTACCTATCTTAGCCATCTCTCCAGAGGTCCGCAATATTCCCCTCCCTGCATGCATACAAAAAAACCCCGTTGGCAGTAAAGCACGGGACGATAAACCATCCGCCCTGCTCTCCTGGCAGTGCAGAGCTGTGATCTGCAGGGGTTGCTGGTGTTGTCGGGAGGCTGGGGAGGACATTGGCCCCCAGCTCTCCAGCTGGAAGGGCTCCAGGTTTATCTTCCCCATGGTGCCTGTCCTAGAGACAGTGGCAATTGCAGGAGAAGTCCTCAGTAGCCTTTTTAGAGGCTCCAGCTGCCTGACCATCCCGAGCAGATAGGGAGCAGATGGAGGCTGAGATGAGCCTAAAGGACTGTCTGGAAAGAATTACTTGCTCCCAGTATTTTCTGTTTCTTTGCCAGCCTTTTATTCTCATGGCTGCTCTTTTCCTGATCCTGTCCTTCTGCAAGGCTGGCTGCTGGCAGCCTTATCAGCCTTGTCTTCAATAACAACTTTGCTCCGCAATTTATTGTGTCTCCGAGCTTTGACCCTGGTGCCTGATACTGCAGAATCCCGTGTCCGATATGTAAGCACTCAAAGAGTTTTTGGTATTTGCCCTTGTCCCATCTGCAAGAATAACAGCCCAGAGCAAAGGGGGCTGTGTGTAGCCATGGTGCGTGGGCACAGCTGACCCACAGTGGTAGCTACATCTGCCTCCCTGTCTTGCAGGGGCTGGGAGGATGTCCAGGCTCACCAGATAGTTTTATGTGGGTTTTCAAGGTCTAGGATGTCCCCATGAGCCTGTGTTTGTCCCCAGATCCCTTCTCAAGTTGCTCCTCTCAGCCTTTCCCTTGGGCTTATTGATGCTGGGCTACAGTCTCACTCAGAGCGCTGTGTGCTCTCCGTTCCCCGGTAGTCCACTCGTTACTCAATACTGCTCTGGGCACTCTTGCGTTACTTGGATGTCCCTGTTACAACACCCGCACGCATGGAGAGCAGCAGGGTGCGGTGGTCTGAGCCAAGAGGCCCCTGGGGTCCGTTCCCAGCTGCACGGGTAAATCACTGCGTGGCTGGGGACAAGCTGGTTCCTGGCAGTCCTTGGAGAGCTATCGGGTCCCTTGTGTGCCCTGTCTCCCTAGGAGAGTCAGGTCTGGGGGGACATCCGTGTCCCCAGAGGCACAGCTGCCACCAGGGTTGAAGGTGTTTTGGACCCAGTTGCCATAGTTAAGCTGTTTTTTGAGGTCTCTAAGCTTTGTGTGATCCCACAGAGGCAGCGCAGCAAAACACGGGCTGCAACAGTGGTAGCAAGCAGAGTTTGCCCGGGGGCCTTCGCGTCTTTCAGGGACTGCTGTGGGAGCTCATGTCCTGTGCAGGTGGGCTGTCTGGGGAAGCAGCTGTGTCTTGAGCCCGTCCTTGTTCACTATCGCTTATGAGAAGATGGAGGATGCTGATATGCCGGTGCCCCAGTGCCGTGTAGTCCCTGCAGGCTGCACCTGCCAGATAGCCCTGAGGGCAGGTCCTCCCCAGCCTCCGCCTGACATGAAGCACCAGTTGAGCCTTGGCTTCCTCCTCCTCCATGCAACCTACAGGTGCCAGGTGGATTCCCCCTTCCATCCTGAGGGCACCCCTGTCTGTGTGCATTGCTCGGAGCCCTGGCAGCCCCGCAGGAGCCTGGCCCCCCATGCAGGAGGTGGTGGATGCACTGGGCAGAGAGCTCTGCTGTTGGTGGGACCCCGCGGGTGGTTCAGGGTGCATGGACCAGGTTGTTTGCCATTTTCACAGGATGAAATAGGAGGTAGACTGTCTCTCCCACCGCCCTGCGCATGAATATGCCTGCAGTCAGACATGCTAGTCCCTCCTACCCCCTTGTCTCCCTTCAAAGGGGCTTGTGCACTCGTGTGTTTGCCTCCATTACAGGCAACTGTGTCAGTGTTTAGGTGACAGCTGTGACACCCTTTTCCAAATGCCAGCAGGGTGTTTCTCTTTCACCTTCAGTCCCATGGGAAGGAGAGACTTTCCTTTTCTGTCAGAAGGTACGGGACATTGAATTCATGGTGGAAATCCTCCTCCTCTGCAGTAGCCCTGGCTGTGTCCAGCTCTTCACAAACAAAGATGGGCAAAGTCTCACCCTTATGGCCCAAATCCCTGCCCAGCCCGTGTCACCGCTCTGGCCTGTTGCTACACTTGAGGCTTTCTAAATCGCTGCTGGAGTAGGGTGAGTTGGGTGGGTGTGCATGGCTGTGTATGAGTGGTATCTGCTCCCCCTGTGCCATGTAGATGTCTAGCACCGGGGCGGGGGGGGGGGGGGGAGTGTGGAAAAGATGCTGAATGTTCCCACAGCTGCTGCAGCCTTATCTGCAGGCTGCAGCTTGATAATGCCGAGCCGGAGGCCCGAGTGCCTGTGCCCAAGCACCTCCCTTGGAGGGCTCTTACGATAAAAGGAAGTGTATTGCAAGAGCGGTTGCGGTGAGAGTGGGCAGTTCCCACCGGGTAAATGCTGCATGCACAATCCTTGCTGCCCTCCTCACCGCAGGCACTTCGCCTGCTGCCTTTTCGCATGTATAGCTTTTGATGCCTGTGTCCGGAGCTAGTCGGCGTAGCACAGCATCCCTGGGACTTTCTCCACTGGTCTGCAATGCCCTGGTGACTGTTGAGGGAGGTAAGGAAAGGTGATGTTGCTATGGCTCTCCAGATGTGCGTTGGAGACTCGTCAGTGGAGCGTGTGCAAGGCGGCTGGGGCTGGCGGGGCTGTATGGGGGTGGCAGTCAGGGATGGGGGGAGACTAGCGTAAGTTACGGTATGAGCTACAGCGATCAGGAGGCAACAGAGCATAGGTAAAAAGAGCTCGGCACGTTGGGGACGTGCATGGAGGTGCATGTAGACAGGACAGGGTCTGATGGTGGGGGAGGATGGGATTGGGGTGGAGGTGAAGAGGAGCGCCCGTGTGGGAATGCAGAGCCCAGCTGCCATGTGAAGAGTGTGGGGAAGGTGAAGTATTGTGTGTCTGGGATGAGGCAGTGTGGATGGCTACAGGGCGTCAGGGTACAGAAGGAGCTGGCTTGGTAAGGAGGGAAGATGGGGCTGTGGTTGTACACGGTGGTGACCAGAGGGAGAAGAGAAGAGACAGCAAAGGTGGGAGCAAAAGGGTTCCCATCACCGGCTGATTGCTGTGCTGTCTTCTCCTGGCTTGCAAAGCATCACCCTGCCACCAGAGCTCCCTGTCAGAGGCTTATGTTTCTGTACCCGGCTCATAGTGACGGAGAGCCGGCTGGGCTGTTCACGCTGCAGGGTTTGATCACACTTCCCCTGGAACACAGCCCAGGACAGGGAGCTGACGGGATGGGAGTTACCAGTAAGCCATTGGCTTTCCATTGGGGTTGAGTTAAACAGGTTGGGATGGGGTTTGCAGGGCTTCTGGTGCAGACACCAACCCCAGGGCATCATTCCTTCTCTGGGGACATCACATAAAAAGGACTGATAATGCTAACATTTGTGTGTCGCTTAGTATGGTGAGGGTCTGCTTTTGCTTGAACCTGGGGCATGCCTGCCTTGGACAAATGTCCTTATTGAATTTGAAGCATGGCAGCATGTTGGTACCCTGGCCGTGGCCGGAGACCCCAGGCGTCATGCAAGTGCAGGGGTGAAGTGGTCCCTGCCCCTCTGCCAGGACCCATGTGCCTTCTCGCAGCCATCCTGTGACCGGCTGCACACGCATGTGACTTTGTAATCACCAACGGTGGAAAATTTTCCACCGGTTGCAGTTGGCACCGAGATCTGGAGTGGAGCAGCCTGTCTACATGGTCATCCAGTAGCCGAGGTCCCTGTCCCTCGGGCCACCGCCCCCAGAGAGGGACGGGAGGACTGGAAGGGAGCTGGCCAGTGTGTCCCTGTGCCTGGGTGGCCAGGGGCTTGCTTTTGCTGCAAGGCTCTTTCTTTGTTGCCCCGGGGTGATTGCCGCGGCCGCCGTGCCACCGCAAGGTCAACACTGTTGGGCTCCGCAAATTGCTCTAGTGTCACAGATCGCAGGCGCGGTGCCGGCTGTGCCTTCCCCCCAGGAGCGGTGGTGCGCGGCAGCTACCCCGAGGTGAAAAGACGCAGCTTTTTATGAAGCTGAGCCAGCCCAGAGGAATTTTCCCCTTGTGGCCAGCTGTTGTCCTGGGCCTGGCTTGCGTCCTCCAGCACTTCCCACCCCGCGCTGCCTCGGGGAGGGGACCAGGCACTGGCCCACCCTCCGGACTCCCTGTGCCGGGCAAGTGGGTGCCACCTTGGGCTGGCGGGGGTGAGTAGCTGCGGTGGAGCCCAGCAGCATCCTGCTGCCTCTGCAGGGATCCTCTTGGGCAGCGGAGAGTTTTCCCCACCCCCAGCTCTGCCGCTGCCTCTTTGTTTTCTGGCAGAAGCCTCTGTGCCTTTTCATTGCCGTTGAGGCGCCGAGCAGGAGCCTACATGTGCCGTGTGTGCGTCTCGCCGGGAACGTGATGCGGGCTGGCAAGCCTGCCGGGCTGGGCATCTCCCTCGCAGGGCTGCGGAGGCCAGCCGGCAGCTTCGGGGGGTCTCCTTTCCATGGGCTGTTCCTCCGGTCGAGCAGGGCTTCGAGGCCGCTGGTTTCCTCCGCAAAACCCTCTTTCGCCTTGGCAACGTTTCTGCACCTTGCCACAAGTAGAGTAAGTTGGATGGGAAGGGGCTGGTCCTCGGCTCGGCTCCGCTGGGGGCTCGGGCTCTCCGTTGCGGTCCTCCCTCATCCTCGCTCCTGCTGAGAAGGCACCTGAGATTAGAGCAGCACCAGGGGCTGCAGAGCCGGATACGGCGGTGGCTGAGGATTGCCTGTGCTGCGCCTGCCTCTCCGTCTATTTGATCTCTCTCGACTTCCAGCGGGGACTGAATTCCTGTGCTGGATTCTGGGCTCGGCTCTTGTGAAAGGATCCAATTATTTCAGAGCTTTGAGCATCTCCATTTGCTGCCCATATTTGCGGCGCCCGGGTCTGCGCTGGCTGGAATTCCAAGTGATTAACGTGGCTGTGACATCCCTCCTAGGGGTGTTATCTTTGCTCGCTGTCCCCCACCGCCCCCCTCTTCCTCCTCCGGCAGCCAGCGAGCGAGACAGGCAGGCAGAGACAAAGGTCTGTCCTCAACCTGGGCTGTCCTCCCCGTGAGCGGCTGCTGCATGGGATTTCCCTGCCCTGCCTGCTGCAGGTTTGCTGGGCTCCCGGTCGAACGCTGGAGCTGGGCGGCCGTGGGCTGTATCGCTGAGGTTTGATCCTGCTGGTGCTGGGTGGGCAAGGGGGTGCTGCCGGCTTTGGAGAGCTGCCCGATTGTCCTGACGGATTTTAAGCTGCTTTTCATTCTTTGACTGCGCTTTCCTGGGGAGAGGGGCAGCCGTGCATGGAGGGGAGGCTGACGGGGAGGGGGTTGGTGGGGCGGGTTGGACGTGGGGGGAAAGCCGTACACAGGTGGCTGTTGCATAGTAGGATCTGCCTGCAGACCCTGCGAGCCCCCCTTCCCGGCTGCAGGCTATTGTCAGCATCGCTGCCTGCGTGCGAGGCGGCCGGACAAGGTGTACGGAGGCGATCCATGCCAAGACCAGGTGCATCAGAGGGAGCAGGGGTAAGCCCCCCTCCCAGGCCGGCAGCTTTGCTCTGGGTTCCCGGGAGAGGTTTCATTGTGTGATCCTGGATCAGCCGTCCCTGCGGCACCTGTGCGTGGGGCTGGGGCTGGGGAGGCACCACACGTCTCTGGGTGCCCCTCAGGAGCCTGCTGCAGCCTGGAGCCCCAGCAAGGCTCCCTGCGGGGAGGGCTGCTCTGTCCCCTGGGGCTTCTGCACCCTGTCAGTGTGCCCTCCCCGCAGGGTGGGAGGAAGAGCAGCAGCAAACACGGGTGCTGTGGAGCAGAGGGAGGTGTCGGGTCTGTCTCGGTAGAAGCTGTCTCTGGTGGTTTCTAGGAGCTGGCACTCCTGACATGGGCACTGCCCCTTGCCCCATCCTTCCCTTCTGGGCTTGGGATTCCTCCTCCCCATTACCAGCACAGGGGCCAGCACTGAGCAAGGCTCTGCAGCTGCAGAAATCTGGCACGGCAGGAGGCTTCCTGAGGACCCCCGAGTGCAGCACTTGCCCTTGCAGTGGGGTGAGGATGCTCCCTCCCTCTGCATCCTCCCTCTCTCCCCTCTCCCTTCATTCCACCAAGTCTGAGCTCCTTCTTTCCTAACCTGAATCCCATGGGAGTGCCAGAGCCACGTCCATGCCAGTTGTCTTTCCCTTCAGGCACAATTTGCTCCTCTATCATCTCTCTAACCATCTTCTCTCAAGAATTGCCACCTCTGCTATAGACGGTGCTGGAGGTGGTCCCCGGCCTCACGTATCTGTCTCTCTGCTGACAGTGATATGCCTGACCTGGCAGGCTGTGGAGAAACCCTTCTCTGGTGGCAGCATTGCAGCTGGTGCTGCCGTCCTTCAGGGTTGTGATGGAAACTTTCTGCCTGCTGGTGCTTCCCAAGCTCTGCTCTTAGCCCATGCCAGGGAGCTTCTGGGTTTGCACTTCCACTGCTTATATTTTCTTCATTCTCCTTGGGTTCAGATAGGACCAAGCTGCAACTTATCCTCCAGGCAGTCTGTTTCCAGAAGTTTCTGTTACCTTGTGCTCTGCTTGTACTGCTGATGATTATTTGCCCTCTTGTAGCAGTCTCTTTCCTGGTTGCATGGTTCCTGCTCCACCCCGAGTGAGGCTGTGAAGGTCTCCCTTGCACTTCCCAGGAAGAGAGAGCAGAAGGGAAGAAGGCAGCAAAAGCTGGCTAGTTTGGGGTGGGTTTGGGGTTGGTTTGGTTTTTTTTTTTTCTGTGGTCTAAACGGTGCAAGGACCCCTCTGGGCCCTGCCAGCCCCTGGGGCATGGGGCTCTGCCCCAAGCAGCAATGCCCAGACCTAAATTTCTTGTCCACTGACTGTGTGTCCCCTTGACTCTCTGGCAGCGCCGCTCTGGGAAGCTTCCTGGACCCCACTGGGTCAGTGTAGCCCCTTTGGGCACAGCTCTTGCTCTTCTCCTTGCACCAGTGCTGCGCTGCCAGCCCTGCTTGGCTCCCGTTTCCAAGGGCTCTGCCCTGCGACAGATGCCCCTCTGGCTGGCAGAGCTGCCCCGCACCCATCCCACGTCCTTTCTGGCTGGTACAGTACAGTTATAACCACAACAGGTCCTTTCGCAGGCTGCAGCCTGGCATGCGGTACAGCTGCTGTGTCGCCCAGCCGGGGACCCTACCTCACCCGCCATGCTGCTCTGTTGCCACCAGACTGAGACCACGGTCTGTTAATTCTGGGTTCCCCCTGGATGGGCTAGTAGGAATGAAACCAGCAGGTAAGCCAAGCCCCTGACCCCCTCCAGGAGGGGACTTTGCCATCCTGCATCAGGGTCTGGCGGCTCGGTGTCCCTGGGGAACGCAGTGTCTCTGTCCCAGTGCGTGGGAGTCGCTCCCTCCCTGCAGGTCCTTTGGGACTGGGTGTTTCGTGGCTATTGAAGCGTAGTGTCCTTCCCCAGGCCTCATTGGAGGAAAGCTGTGCCAGGCATAGCTCTGGACCCAGGTGCTGGGAGACCCTGGCAAAAGCACGGGGCCCCTCCTGTCATCTGAGCATCGAGGGGGCCTGGGAGCTTGACAGGAGCAGGGCAGAGAGCAGGAGGAGCTCTAGCTGGGCTTCCCCTGACAGGCAAGCCCTTTAAGTTCTGTCTTAAGAGTCAGAGCATCAGCACAGGCTGAAACACTGACAAAATCACCATCACTTGGGCTTAGGAGGGGCCAAACCCTTGGCTTGGGCACAAGGAGCCCCACATGCTGCATCCAGCGGACGGTACCTGTGCTGCTCAGCTGAGCTGGTGAGGACCTGGACTTGGCTCTGTCCCATCCAGGTGGCCAGAAGTAGATCTCTGGAGATGCCTGGCTCAAGGGGAGAAGGGAGACCAGGTGCTGTGTCCCTGTCCCCGCTTAGCGTGCAGGAGTCCCTGGTCCCTGTGTTGCTCTCCTGCTCTATAGGAGGGGTGGTGCACTGCCACTGGAGGAGACTGAGCGCTACTGTGAATTGGCTCGTCTCTCAGTACAGAGGAGCTGCCCTGGGAGGCAGAGCTAAACACAGCAAAGAGTGACCCCAAGGCCAAGGGAAGGAGGATGGGAACCTCCCTTGGCCACGGTACCTTCCAGGAGGGTGAGGAGCAGTGCTGTGCTCCAGCTACTCCACATCCCAGGCTGATGGGCAGTCCTCCATGGGGATGTACAAGGAGGTCCCACGGTGTACGTGGAGACACTTTTGGGGTGGACTGGGGAATCCTGGCGTTTCCCAGCGTGATGCTTCAAGTGACAGTATCTGGGCTGGCAAAACATGGTGCAGCTCCTTGTGCTAGGAGTGTGCCCTACTGGCTAGTGCTGGCATCACCTGGTGACTGGTGTCAAGGTCTTGGCTGGGATGGATTTGTGCTGTCAGCATGTTAGCCTCTCCTGATGGACCCATTCTCCTGAAAGGCAGCTGCTGCTGGGGAGCAAAGGGCTCAGCCTGCCTGCACCAGGATTTGGGAAGGGCTGTGACTGCAGAGGGACAGAGGAAGGAGAAAGAAAGGATGCAGGTGAAACTGCATACTTGTCCCCGCACGGACACGCGCAGGAAGGATGTGGCGTTCTCCCGCTGCACTGTACTGATTCTTGCTGCTGGTTGCTGATTTTGCTTCCCAGTGGTTGACTGTGCCGCGCAAGTCATGGTACAAATCTCCAGGGATGGAGGAGGGAAGCAGCAACCTTACAGGCAGGCAGAGCACAGCGTGGTACCACATCAGCGTCCACCCACAGCTGTGGGCATTCACTTGCTTTTCTACCTGCCTTGGTGCAGGACCCATGTGGGCTACCAGGAGGAGCTGATCTTTACAAAGAGCTTTTGTTGAGGTTTTGGACCAGAGGTTTGTTATGCTACAGTGTTGATTTGCCCTGCTGCAAGCGCTCCTTGGGAGCTGGTGTATTGTATCTCTGTGCTGGCTAGTCACTGATGGTGCCCTTCCCCAGCACTGCTGGCGGTGGCTTTTGGGCTGGCTGTCTCTCAGGGACTGGCCATGACTGCCTGTTAATTACAAATCTTATTGGAAATGTAATGAAAGAACAGCCCGCTTCCTGGGGCAGGTGAGGTCATGCAGTGAGCACAGCAAGTGACCTGCTGAAGCTGGCTTCCCACCTGCAAGATGATGGGATAGAGGACTTGCTGGGCCAGGCTGCTAGAAACGGGGTGCATTTGCGTGTTCGATGCCTCTGAGCATCCCTTTGGGGATTTTGTTCATCTGCCTGTTTCCAGCCTTCAGGGCAGTACTTACTGCTGGGTTGGGATGCCCAGTGGTGGCTTCCCTCCAGGCTGCAGTGGGCCCTTAATCAAAGGCTGCACGGCAAGGGAGGTGGGGAGGGCATGGTCCCCAGGCAGCGTTTTCTCCTTCGCCTGGAGATTCCTGGGCTAGCAAAGCTCATGGGCTACCCCTGCCACAGAGGGACTGAGGGTGGAGGTGTCAAAGGGCTCCTGCCCACTCTGAAGGTGTTGCACCAGGAGCTGCCGCCTGAGCTGACTCTCCTCCTTGCCCTCTTCCAGGCATCAAAGCTGCAGTGCTGGTGGATTACGACCACAGGGGAGCTGTGTTGCATCTGCAAATCTCTGTCATGCATCAAGGGCACATCTGAGCAGGTGAGTGCTGTGCACATGAAAGGACTGCTATCTTTGCGCTGGGGGAAGCTGGTGGGGGGCCATCATGGCTCAGGGCTGTCAGGCTCACAGTTTCTGCCTTCCCTGCCAGGCATCTCTTATTAGAAGAAAACAATTGTGAACTCTTCTCCTTGTCTGTAGGGCCAGACAATGTCCTGTGCGGTGGGTGAAAGGGGCCAGAGGTGAGCATGAGACCAGCAGCTAGCTGGAGGCTCAGAGGTTGCTTGTGATCTGCACTGTCTTGGAAAGCAAGACATGAAATGGTCACCAGAAAGAAGGAGGGATCTGTTTGTATGCACAGGTTTTCATACAGGAACACATGCAAAAAGGATGTAAAATACAAGCCAGGTATGAGAGTTCACAGCTTAGCTTAAAATATTTGAGGTTTAAATGGAAATCAAGGTGATAGCACTGCCTGAAAAGGCTGAGATGTATGGGGCCTTTGGGTTTGGGAGATTGGGAGAGGCTGAGCCCCAATGCTGCCTTCTCTGCCTGTGTGACCCCGCAGGCAGGCAGTACCCTCCTGACCTTCTTCTGAAAAGCATCTGAATCACTCCAGCCCTTTATCTCCCACTTTCCTTCCCCTCAGAGCTGCTCTGGAAACTGAAGAGCTGGAGAGAACGCTGCAGAGATTCGGAGGCACACCGTGATGGTGGGAGCCATTCCACGGCAGCCACGCCGCTTCTGGGGGGTGCCTGGCTGGCAGGTGTCTTCAGCTAGTTGTGCCAACGACCGCCCGCTGCGGGACAAGGAAGTTAATCCGGAGCAAAGTGGGGTTCCGCTGCAGAGAGGTGAGTGTAGGGGGCAGCCAGGACAGGCTGCAGTGTGTCAGGTTATGCAGAGGGGTTGAGGTTGGGAGGGACCTCTGGAGGTCATCTGGTCCAACCCCTCTGCTCAGGCAGGGCCACCTAGAGCTATTGTCCAGGACTGTGTCCAGACAGGTCTCCAAGGATGGAGACTCCATAACCTCTCTAGGTAACCTTCACAGTAAAAAGAAAGTGTTTCCTGATGTTCAGACAGAACCTCCTGTACTCCAGTTTGTGTCCGTTGTCTCTTGTCCTGTCACTGGACACCACTGGAAAAAGCCTGGCTCCATCTTCTTTGCACCCTCCCTTCAGGTATTCACATACGTTGATAAGATCGCCCTGAGCCTTCTCTTCTCCAGGCTGAAGAGTCCCAGCTCTCCCAGCCTTTCCTCGTAGGAGAGATGCTTCTGTCCCTTAGTTATCTTAGTGGCCCTTTGCTGTACTCTCTCAGGTGTGGCCTCACCAGTGCTGAGCAGAGAGGAAGGATCACCTCCCTTCACCTCTTGGCAATACTGTGCCTAATGCAGCCCAGGGTACTGTTGTCCTTCTTTGTGGCAAGGGCACATTGCTGCCTCACAGTCGACTTGGTGTCCACCAGGACCCCAGGGCCTTTTCTGCCAAGCTGCTTTCCAGCTGGTCAGCCCCCAGCATGTCCTGGTGCATGGTTATACCTTTCATCACTCCTTTTAAACAAAATCCCTGGGCTCAACCACCCTGGCCTGCCACTTTTCCATCCCCATCACAGCGGGGGTCAAAATGCGATGTGCAGCCTTGCTCTCCAGGCAGCCTTGACCAATTGGAGAACTAATCCCCCTATTGCTTACCTGCCCCTGAGCCTTTGCTCCGCAAGAGCAGGCAGAACTGTGGGGACAGCCAAAGGGCAGAGCTGCTAGGCGTGGGCAGTTTGTCAGGCTCTGGAGCTCCTCGATCTGCTGGGGACTTTCTGCATCTCCTCAGCTCTTGCAGCCATTTCAGTATTTATCATGCCAGAAAAACTCGTGGCCAGGATTGTCACAGCTCTCAAACTGGGCTGAAAATCAAAAATGAGGTGCCATGCAGCATGGGAGAGGTCAGGCCCTCAGGGCAGGCAGGGGTGGGTGGGTGGTACAGCAGTCCATGGTGGGTTCTGCAGTCCATGGTCCCACCCAGCTGCTAATTGAGGTGGTGGTGGTCTCTGGACCAAGCCGGCAGAGCTGTGATATTAGGTCAGGTTTCCCCACGCTGACCAGCCAGGTTTATGTCCAGGCCATGGGGCTGGCAGCGTAGGGCTCTGCCTCATTCAACGCATGCGGTGGGGCAGGTCGTCTTGGCGAGTGCTGGGAGATCTTGTTGCTGTTGCCCAAAAGGGTGATTACAGGCCAGAGCCCCTGGGACTGGTCTGACCTGCCTGACTCCTGTGCTCCAGAGCAGCACAAGCGCATCAAGTCCCTGGCAGAGGGCAGGCCCCCTTTTCCCCACTTGTCCAGACTTGTCCCCAGTAGCTTCCAGCCTGGCTGGAGTCTTCTCTCCATGCCCAGGCCTGGAAGGAAGTGCTGATCCTGCAGATGGGTGATGCTGCAGAATTCCCCAGAGAGCCACACCAGCCTGGTTCCTCTTCCCATCCCTGGAGAGGGAGGTCCGAGTGGGACTGTATGGAGAGCTGCCCTCTTCCCAGCAGCTCCATTGCAGCCAAAAGCCCGGATGAGGACAAGGATCCCAGGCTGATCTCCATCCTCCTGCTCTCTCTTTCCAGATGCTGTGCTGCAGTGCACCCCATAGCGGAGCGCTTACCCAGACGTCCTGAGCGAGGAGGGGTCCAGCTCCCACCCTGCCCTCACACCCAGACCTGTGGCACTTTACAGTCCCCTTCCTGCTGCTGCATGGGCTGTTGTGACTCTGGCTCCGCGCGGAGTCCAGGCAAGTAAGGCTCCATGCGGCACATCCACACAGAGACGTCCCTGCCCCCAGAGCGTGGCACAGACCCCAGCCTGTCCCAGCCCAGTGGAGAGGCACCCTTGGGACCTTCCTCACAGCACTGCACCCACCACGGCATCCTCATGGGCTACAACGAGACAGAGATCAAGCGCCAGAAGGTTTACCAGGTGTCCGTATTCTCCCATCTCTCCAGCTCCTCTGAGAGCACGGAGCAGCGGGCAGGCAGTCGGACGGCTGTGAAGAAGTGTTACCCCGAGCAGCAAACTGCAGAGGCAGGGAGAGATCCCAAACGAACTCACTGGGATGGCGGGGGGACGGACGGCAAGCGTGACGGAGGCCCTGGGCAGGCTTTCCTGGATGATGACAGTACCTTTGAGGACGGTCTGCTGGTGGAGGAGCTATCCCTGTGTGGCTCTGCCCAACACTTCTCCCACAGCGGGCTGCGGGTGGTGGAGCACCGGTGTGAGGGCAGCCCTAGCCACAGCCCCAAAGCTGGCAGAGAGAACAAGTCACAGGACGTGTCCTTCTCCTGGCCCCAGCACATTGCTTGCAGTACTTTGCACAAACGAGACAGTTGCTCTGTCTCCTTGGGGGATCAGCCCACAGCCTGTGGGGAGAATGAGGAGCAGGCAAGTGGCCACAACTTACTTCACGTTGATTTGCACAATATTGCACAAACAGCCTGGTTGGACTCTGGTGGGACGAGAGAGAAGCCAGAGAGCAGCCCAGCTCACAGTAGCAGGGCTAGTGGTCAAGAGGAATGGCCAGTGGTGGCCAGTAGGTGCAAGGAGCTCCCAGCTCCTCAGACAGCGCTCAGTCTCGAGCCCAGCAACCTGAGCTCCCTGGAGAAGACTCGCTGCGGGAGCAGCCAGCTCAGCGGCAGCAGCTGCCCAGCCAAAAGGAAACTGCTGCCCGCTGGTGAGGTCGGCGCCGACTCCTGCTCTGAGGACGAGTGCCTGTCCCCACCAGCAAGGAAGAAGAGGGCCCTGCTATGCCATCTGTTGCCCACGGCCTGCCGCAGCACTGATGCCAAGGGGGCCCCATTCTGGAATCACCTGCTTCCCACGGCCAAGGTGAGCATCGCTCGTGGCGGGGAGGCAGGGCATGGCCTGGGGACACTGGCTGTCCTCGCGGGCAGCGTGGTCCATCGTGACACAGCACCTTGTCCTGTCCCAGTGCCACAGCAATGGTGTGGGCAGGACACGGGCTGACAGCCAGCCCTGGGACTCATGGTCTATAGGCTGTCACCGACTCTCAACACCTTTTAGTCACTGGATCCTCTGCTTGCAACCATCTCTTTAGCCTAGAGAGCCTTGTTCGGACAAGGCGCAACCTTCCTGTGACAGTGAGAGATAGACATGTGGCATGGGGTGACACTCAGTGTCTGGCAACTTCACGTTAAGCCAGACCTACTGGCAGGCTTGGGAAGAGTGGCTGCCTTCTGCCTGCCTGACAAGGAGGAAGGCAGAGGGCTGGGGTGGCTTGAGTCTCTGTCTGTGATATGTATCCATCAGGACAAGGGTTTGGTGGCAGGGGATGGGACTGGACATGCTTTGATCAGGGAACAGGAACCCCATTGCTGTGTGCAGAGATGCCACTGGCTTTTCTGCAATTCTGGGGTGCCCATGGCATGTCCCCAGGGTGCTACAAACTCAAAAGTGGGGCAGACTCCGGAGGTTTGCAACCACCCTGGCAGCTCAGGAGCTGCCTGTGATTCTTCCCTGCTTGCCAGCCCCTCCTGGCCAGCTCTCTGCCTCCACTGTGTCCTGCCAGCTGAGGCTGCAGCAGGCTTATGCCAGAGCTGGCACATTCCTCTTCTTCCCTGGGGCATCCCATGGTGCAGGGACCTGCAGGGGCTGACAGCAGAGCTGCCCTGGCTTCTTGCTGCTTGGAGCCAGGACACACTGTCCTTGGGGCACAGCTCCATCACTGCTCGCATGCCCTTTTTGGTGACCGTCCCCCAGCCCGGCTGCCCCCAGCACTGCCCTCGCAGAGTGAAGCCCTCCAGCAGCTTCCCTGGGTTTTCCCACCCGGTCATGCCAGCCAGCTCCATCATCCCTTTGTGTTGTGCTGCCCTTTGTGCAGCTTCCAGAAGAGAAAACCCCTGAAAAGGGGACATCTTTAAAAGGAGGCTGCAGTGTGGCCCTGGTTTTAACCCTCCACCCTACTGCTGTAGGAGCCTGGCAGTGGGCAGGGGCAGGCAGCACGCCACACTGCCCGGCAGCACTACTGAGGACTTTGCATGAATCACCAGGGGACGGGACTTTTCCTGGGCTGGTCTGGGAGCTTCATCGTACGTGTTACACTTCCCTAGGAGGTGCAAGGGGGTGCTGGTGCATGGCTGCGTCTGGGGGTGTCTTGTCACTGCGGCTGGTCCTGAGACCTGCTTGGCAAGGTGGGAGCTGTGTGCTGCACGCTTGGCTTGGGTACCAACACCCTCATCCCCAGCAGAGCTACTTTGGGGTTGGGGCAGCCCCACATCTCCACCAGACACCGCAGCCCTCATGCTGCCCTGCTGCCCCCCCCTGCAGAGGCTGCCGACGGCTCCCCATAGGTGGGAGTGTCTCCGATCTGCTGGGACATTGTGGGGCAGAGCAGGGGGCGATGGCACCTCCTGGGGGTGCGCAGTCCCTGGTTGCTGCCCTAACACCGTTCTCTATTTCTTGTCCCCTCCAGATCTCTGCGGGTTGCACTGCGGTTGGGAAGAGGGTGAAGAGCGCGCTGCGCTTCAAATTGTGAGTGTCCCAGCAGCCCCCCAGGATGGACGTGGGGGCCCGGGGTGACCGGCTATCCTAGCACCCCACAACCCTGTGGGAGGGTTGGGTTGGGTTGCTTCCCTGCCCCAGATGTCTCCCCTCTACAAGACCCCAGGTTGTGGGGTGGAGGGAGGTTTCTTCTGCCCATGGTGGGTAGGAAAGTGGGTTCAACCTCCACCAAAGAAAGGGACAGGGGGACCTGGAGAGGGCAGCCCAGGGCTGCATGCTCTCCAGTCCAACACCAATCTTCTTCTCTCTATCAAAGGCGACATTGCCGAAACAGCCTCCGGAGGAATACCAGGTCCTCCGCAGCATCCTGGGCCACCACCACTGTCAGCCATGCTCTGCTGGGCAACTTTGAGGTAACCGCACATGCCTCCCAGGGAGGGAGGTGGGTCCCAGGGTGTCCAGGTTAGGCTGGCGACAGATGTGAGAGGCTGAACCTGACAGAATCCCCAGCATGATTGTCCGCAAGGGCCTGGCATGCGGTGGCTGTGTCGCACAGCCACCATCCACCAGCAGGTTGTCGCAGCCAGCAGATCCTTGGGTGATGTGCCAGGACCCTGGACCCTGCTGAGATGGCTGCTGTGGGGCTGAGCCCAGGTGCTCTTGTTGCGTCTCTGTGTTAGATGGCTGGTTTTAACCTACCAACTCAGGATGGGTCTGTCTCAGAGTGAGCAGCCAGGGTCCCTCATGGGTGGTCTCCGGAAAGCTGGGAGACACGTGAGGGCAAGCAGACACATGGTTGTGGTGGAGATGGGGGTGAACTCACCTGCAGGGGCAGTACTGGTGTCTGAAGGTCCCTAACGCTTCCCTCCTCTCTCAGGAGTCCATTCTGAAAGGGCGCTTTGCACCGTCAGGGAGGATCGAGGGGTTCACAGCAGAGATTGGTGCCAGTGGCTCCTACTGCCCCCAGCATGTCACCCTGCCTGTTGACGTCACCTACTTCGACATCTCCGAACACAGCATGCCCTCGCCTTTCCTGGTACGCGGACAAGGGAGGGCTGGGACCGTGGGGGAGGTGAGTGGGGGCTGTACCCAGGCACTGAGCATCCTGCAGGATGCCCCTCTACGGAGAGTGTGGCTCCAGCAACTGCCGACCTGAGGAGACCACTGGCTGTGCCAGGAGCAGTTTTTAACCCCAAAAGCAAAGGCGGAAAGAAGACGGAACCCTTGCAGGCGTATAAACAGGCAGGCTGCTGCCCAGCTGTCTCATGGCTGTTGCTTTGCTGTTACCTCTGTGTTGTTGCTTGTTCATCCCCTGGTCTGGAGAGGCACTGAGCTGGGCTGCTTCTTGCAGCCTTGTGCCAGGCGTTCCTGGCAAGAGGGGCTCTCGGCCCCGTGCTGGGTCCCAACTGGGCTCTCGATGGGCTGTCTCCGTCTCATGTGCTGTTTCTTCTGCCCCAGGGAGTGATTGACTTGGAGGCCTTGGGAAAGAAGGGTTATAGTGTCCCCAAAGCTGGAACCATCCAAGTGGTGAGTCATCCATCCCCTGGTCTCTGTCAGTGCCATGGGGAGGGGACACAGTGGGCTCTGGTTGCTGCCCAGGGTGGATGTGCTCCTTTACATTTTTTTGGCAGGGCAGCAGCCAGAAAGCACGTGCAGAGGGCTTACGTGGCCACCAGCACAGCAGAGGGGAGCATGGGGTGCTGGCAGGGAGACAAGGTGATGGGAGATGCAGGGAAGGAAGATGTTGGTGGGGAGGGATGGGGTCTCGGCAGGAGAGCGTGTACACACAGTGGCGATGGGATGGGAGCACAGGAGTGGAGGTGGGTGGAAAGGACTGACCTCTGGGCCTCAGGCTAAGCCCTTTGAGGCTGGTGTGGGACTCTCTGGACCCTTGGGCCTGCTGGTGCCACCCCCAGATGCCCCAGCCCTGCAGTATGGATCCTTTCCTGTGCCCTTCCCAGTCTCACCCCCTACCTCTCTGTCCCCAGACCTTATTTAACCCCAACAAGACTGTGGTGAAGATGTTCTTGGTGACGTACGACTTCCAGGACATGCCGGCCAACCACATGACCTTTCTACGCCACCGCATCTTCCTAGTGCCTGTGGGGGAGAACGAAGGGGCCACCATGGACCACAGCAACCCACCGGGCACCAGGCCACCCCGCAGGGTCCTCTGCTACCTGATGCATCTAAGGTAGGGCACAGCGGGAGGGAAGAACACCTGCCCCAGGGCCACCTCTGGGCTCCTCTCCCATGTGTCCCTGCCTCCCCCAAGCCTGCAGGGCAGAGCGTGAGGGTGGCAGCCTGAGACCCTTGCCCTGGGGAGGAGCAGGGACTGGCTGCTCCTTAAGGGAGGTCAGAGCTGCCACCCTGCCCCAGGCCAGTGTCCACTGTCCCTCTGAAGGTAACCAGAGTGTGGCCACCTTGACCAGGGGCCAAAGTAGGCGAGGGGGTTGTGCCCCTGCCGAGGCTGTCCTGCCCTTGCCTGGAGCCTGAGGTCCCTCCGCCCTGCTCTTCTCTCCACTCAGGTTTCACAGCTCCAAGTCGGGGAAGATCTACCTTCACAGTGACATCCGGCTGCTTTTCTCCCGCAAGTCAATTGAGGTCGACTCGGGCATCCCATACGAACTGAAGTCCTTCACAGAGATACCGAGGAACCCCTCCTACTCGCCCCGGGCCTGACCTTCCCCATTCCCCAGCACCACCAGGGAGCCTCCAGCCCAGCACTTTGGGGAGAGATGAGTAAAGGGCCAGCATGCAAGCACTGCCCTGAAGTTTTGCCCTCCCCACGCACCCCTGTCCTCCTGAACAGCATGGATGCTGTGCCCGTGCGCTGTGGCAGGGCTGGGATCACAGAGGGGGCTTTGCCAGGAGAGACAGGGGCTGGAGAGCAGCTTTGAGGCTTGGCTGGAGCAGCGTAGGGAAGAGTTGGGTGGGGGGCTCCAGGTGAAGCTGCCCGTGCTGGTCTGGGCATTGGCAGCAGAAAGTGTGGGAGGAGTTTGTATTTATTTGTATTTATTGTTGCTGGGAGAACAGTGGAGGCTTGTGCAGAGGATTGGAGGTGCTGTGCTGTTCTTCCCCCCCCTCCACCTCGGTCCTGGATGACGCCTCTGACAGTGCAGGGCTGCCGGCGTTGGGGCAGGGCTGTGGGGACTGCGAGGGTGACTGGGGACGGACGGGGACACCTCGGGGTGTGGAAGAGAGGGTGACCCTACCACTCAGCCAAGGTGGAGCTCCTGGGATGGGGCTGTATTCAAAGCCCTGGTAGAAGCTGAGACTTGCTGAGCAGCAGCTCTACGGGGCTGGCCCCACTTCAGGCAGCTTGGGGCAGCCTGGACTTGCCCTTCCACCCTTGAGAAGTAGGTCAGGGGAAGCGGCCATTGCCACGCATCCTGGAAGTAGGAGACATGTTTGTCACATGCATGGTGTCCTCAGGCTCTCTGCACAAGCATGGGGATAGCAGCTCCCAGCCCCGCGGTAGGAGCCCGTGTGCCGGGGCTCTAAGGGAAGGTGGAGATGGGGATCCGGCTGCGATCAGGGGATGGATGGATGGATGGAGGGCGGGCGGGAGCCCTGGTTTAGTCTCTGGGAATGGGGGAAGCACCACGGGGCATCAAAGGGGAGCGGGGGATCGACCTTCACCAGGGGATTTGGGGTGTGCTCTAGAGGGGATCTGCTCACCACGCACCGGGGTCCTACGCCCCACGGCTCCGCCGGGACCCGCTCGCCGCGTCCCAGCGGGGGCGGGGCGGCTGTACCGGTACTTTTCCCTCTTTGTTTCTAATTTAATAAACGGCTGTTTGGAAACCCAGCTCAGTCGCCTCCGTTGCCGGGTGAGAGGGCGGAACCAAGGAGCACCGGCCCCCGCGGCGGGACGGGCCGCCCCGGGTCGGAGCACCCGGAAGGGGCGGGACTTCCGGGGAGTTCTTCCGGGGCGGGCGGCGGCGGCGGCGGAGGAGGAGGGATGCTGTCGCGGGCGGGGAGCCGGGCCGTCCCCGGGCTCGGCCTGCTGCAGGTGGGGCGGGGGGAAGCCTCGGGGAATGAGGGGGGTCTCCGGGGGTGCCCGGGGTAGGGGGTGCTGAGGAGGCCGGGGGGGGGGATCTCGGCTGGGGGATCTGGGGAGGGGGGCAGCGTGGGCTGAGGGTGCTGGTGTCGGGGCTCTGGGGAAGTGGGGGCTCGGCTGGGGTGAGGGGGGAGCTGGACAGGGATAGGGGGCGGAGGAGGGGTGCAGAAGTCTGGGGGATGGTAGCTGGGGGGGTGTTGGGGGGGGAACCGGGTGTGGGGAGTGGTGAGGTGAGCTGGGGGGGGCTGGGCTGGGGGGGCATGGGGCTGGCGGGGGGAAGGGTTGTCGGAGAAATGGATGTGGGGGTCTGTGGAGGCCTGAGAGGTGGGTTGCGGTGTGGAGAGGGTTAGTGAGGAGGTTGGGGGAGAGACCCGGGCATGGGAGGTGGTGAGGAGAGATGGGAGAGTGAGGGCCTGTGGGGAGGAGAGTGGGGGAGTGCCCCTGGGGAAAAGGTCCTTCTGGGGGAGCCCAGAAGGCAGCCACAGATGGGGAGAGACAGGCTGTTGAAGGGGGGCAGCTTGGGACTGAGGTGAGTGAGAGGAAGGGATCTGACCAGGTTACAGGGGGCTGAGTGGGGCAGAAGAGACCCTCCCACCACACCTTCCTTTCCTTTACAGTGTCAGGGAGGCTTTATTCCTCCTGCCTCAATGGGGATGTGAGAGAAGGGGAGACATGGAGAAAGCTCCAGCACGGGGGTGAGCCCCCATACACCTGTGGGGAAAGCTCTGACACTCACGCTGGCCCTGGGGCCCAGGTCTCACCGCTGTGGGGACAGCCCATATCCCTCACGGTGTGGGCTTGTTCAGGGTGCCAGTGCTGTTTCCTGCCCTGGTGTATTGGGGCCATGAGCAGCAATCCCAGGTGGGAGAGCAGGGATGGTGCTGGTCTCCAAGGTGCTGGCAGCCGGTCTCCATCCTGTTCCTTTTCCTTTCTCCAGCGCTCCCAGCAGCTGAAGCGTTCAGCATGGCTGGCCCCAGCACCGTACCGCTTGAGCTCTGGCCTGCCTGTGAATATCGGGGTGCTCTTTGTGCCGCAGCAGGAGGCTTGGGTGGTGGAGAGGATGGGCAAGTTCCACCGAATCCTGGAGCCTGTAAGGAGCTGGTTTTCTTCCCTTCTGGATTCAGCAGGTTCCTAAAGCTGTAGCAAGGCACGCCTTTTCTGTGAGGATTTGGCAGATGGTGTGCTTATTCTTCCGGATTTTTGACTGCCCGTAGACTTAATTTCCCTTGGTGGAGTGTTAAAAGCACTGAGAAACCTAAATTTCCCACCATGTCTAAAGCACGTTCCTTCTGCCTGCAGCGCCTGTTTGCACAGCCCTCTCTAGCGTGGCTGAGCTCTCGGGGAGAAAACCCCAGATCAGAGGGCTTAACCATCTAATCCCACCCTTTTCCCAGGGTTTGAACTTCCTCATCCCTCTGCTGGATCGGATTCGTTATGTTCAGAGTCTCAAAGAAATCGTCATTAATGTCCCAGAGCAGTCAGCTGTCACCCTAGGTAAGGAACAGCTTCTGTGTCCTGCCCCTTCTGCTGCATCTGGGATGAGTGTGGGACAGCGCGGGAGGAGTGGAAATGTCCCAGGCTCCTGCACTCAGCCCTGTCCCTGGGGACCCAGGTTTGGCCATACTCATGGCTCTCTGAGCAGGAGAACCGCAGGAGGTCCCGTCAGCACTCTCGGGGCTGTGGCTGCCCCTTCTTGCTGGGTTGCACCTGGGCAGGAATCCATTTTTCAGATGTTTTCCCGTGTTGAACCACAAAAAATCTCTTTGTTTCTGTAAAAAGTATTTCAGATCGGGTGTGATGAACAGCTCTGTTCCAATTCTAGTATTACGCTTTTTGTTTTATCTTGTTTTTTTCCCCTTTAAATCTTTGTTTATGAAGATAAGTACAGAATTTAATGTTTTGATCTGGGGACCTGAGACTTCTTGTGTATTAAAACATCAAGGTGTAGTGTTTTTTAGGGAATGTCAAGGTCCATTTTACAAAGCCTTTTAGATGAGGAGATCCATTTCAGCCAATCCCTCTTCTGCGCTACACTGTTGACACCAGAAGGGAAAGGGATGACCCTGCCCAGATGCACTAGTTCTGTCGGGGGAGAGGGAGTTGCCATATTTTGTCTTTGCTGCTCCAGCAGACAGGACGTGTTGTTCTCTCCCGGCAGATAACGTCACCCTGCAGATTGATGGTGTGCTCTATCTGCGGGTTATGGACCCCTACAAGGTACCGTCCCTGATGCACCGATGCTCGGCCTGAGTCAGACTTGCAGCCTCCATGGCTGTGCCCGGCACGGTCTGCGTGTGCTGCGCCGCTCAGCTGGCCGCCTTGGCAGCCCCTCGGGCACCGCTCGCCTGGCTCTGCTGGCTCCCTTCTCCCCACGATGCGCGCTTTAGCCTCTGCCCAGCTTGCTGCGCCCTGCGAGGCAGGTGGGCTGCACACCCCGATCCCTCCCAAGGCTCTGGACTCTGCTTTTCTTTCTTGAGGGTGTCTGTGGCGGGTTTCTTCTCTCTGTGTTTACCCACCCTGCCTTGTTTGGTGTTCTTCTTGGCACTGCCGCTGACTCTTGTTTTTTGCTTCTGCTCTCTAGGCCAGCTATGGGGTGGAAGATCCTGAGTATGCAGTGACCCAGCTGGCCCAGACCACCATGAGATCTGAACTTGGCAAACTCTCCCTCGACAGAGTCTTCCGGGTGAGCTGGGGAGGTGGATCATGGAGCTGCCAGCGTCTTGAAACTCGGGGGCAGGTTGCATGGCCAGGCTGATAAGTTTTAACAGCAGAATGTCCTCTGCTTAGAGGGCTTCTGGCTTCCATTTGAGTTGAACAATTAGTCAGTCCTTGGAGATGGGTCTTGTTTTGGGTTTGTTTTTTTTGGTTTTTTTCTGATCTTGGCCCGTGAGCAGGGGTTCTCTCTTTTTCTCCTGATCTCTGTCTCGTGCTAAGCGCATCTTCTTTGCACTCTGCCATTTCTTTTGTGCCTCCCAGGAGCGGGAGTCCCTCAATGCCAACATTGTGGATGCCATCAACCAGGCCTCGGACTATTGGGGCATCCGGTGCCTGCGCTATGAGATCAAGGACATCCACGTGCCCCCACGCGTGAAGGAATCCATGCAGATGCAGGTTCGGTTCTCTGAGTGGGTGGTCTGGAATAAAAGGGAGGTCTCTCTTTCCACGCAGCACGGTTCTCTGTCTGGAGCTGGCAGCACTGGGTCCTCCTGTGGTGAGGGAAGCATGTTGGCGCTTCAGCTGTGAACTTACGGCTATTGAATAAATCATTCGCATTCTTATTTCGGCAGTGGTGGCCCCTGCCTGCTACACGCGAGCCCTGCCAGCTCTCTTTGAGGCTTTGTAGGAAGCAAATCCCAGAGCTGAAGGTCTCCCCTTGAGAAAAGCCAGGCTCCAGATCTCCAGGCTGGAAGGGGAGGAGGGGGAAGTGGCTGTCCGGATAGGTGTGGACTGGGCTGCAGAGGGCTCTGCCAGGGTGAGGAGCAAAACCAGCCCTCACCAGGGATCTCTCGGTGTTTTGTAGTTGTGTTCTTATCCTCTGCTAAGCTCTGCTGGCCCAAGCGAGATGTAGCAGCGTGTCCTGACTGTGCTTGCCCCATGGATGGGATTTCCGCAGTGCAGCTGTGGCAGGCTGGACTCTGAGCTGTGTTTGCAGGTGGAGGCAGAGCGACGGAAGCGGGCGATGGTGCTGGAGTCAGAGGGGACGCGGGAATCGGCTATCAATGTGGCTGAGGGGCAGAAGCAGGCCCAGATCCTGGCATCAGAAGCTGAGAAGGCCGAACAAATCAACAAAGCTGCTGGTAGTGCCTTGGGCTAGAACATCTGGGGCCTGGGGGATCTGTAGCCCTCTGCACCATGGGATGATGCTCCCGGGGAGAGACCGCTCCATTGTCTGTGGGTCAGGCTTCCTCAGCCACGCTGATTCTTGCCTGCTGTGTCCCTCGGGCCGAGCTCCAGCTCGTGTTGCTGCCCCACAGCCTGGGGCAGCAGCTGTGTGGCAGGAGTATCACCATACTGCTGTTGGGGAAGAGGAGGCTTTGTGTGCATGAAACTGTCTTGATTTGCTCCTTGAAATTGTCCTGATTTGCTCCTTGCAAGCGCTTTGTCACAGTTCTGATGCACGTCCTACTGTGGTTCATTGCAGGAGAAGCCAATGCTGTGCTGGTCAAGGCCAGGGCCAAGGCAGAGGCAATTCAGCTGCTGGCGGCTGCTCTGGCACAGCAGGTGAGCCACAGCTCCTTGGGGCAGCCACTGCTTTGGCGCTGGCACTGTGGGAGGTGAAACCATGGCCAGGGTGGCACCTGGCCTTCTCTTGGACAATCCATGGTGTCTTCAGCAGCAGCGAGTGAGGAGTTTTGCCGTCTCAGGGGCTGTTGCCAGCTGTGGGGCAGGCTGGGGAAGGGGCAGGGATGAGCTCTTGGTGGTACGTGACTCGCTGCTCAGCCTCGTCCCTCTCTCCCCAGCACGGCAGTGCCGCTGCGTCTCTCTCTGTGGCAGAGCAGTACGTGAGCGCCTTCTCCAAGCTTGCCAAAGAGTCCAACACCGTCCTGCTGCCCACCAACACCGGCGATGTCACCAACATGGTGGCGCAGGTCAGTCTGGCCAGAGAGCCCCTGTCTCTTGCCCGGGGAAGGTGACGGTGGCTGCCTGGCAGGGCCTGGCCCTCTCCTCTCCTCCACCATGCCTTTCTCTTTCCCTCCAGGCCTTGGGCATCTACACCACGCTGACCAAGCCCCAGGCTGTGAAGACCCAGGACGAGGTGCCCCCAAGCAGTGAGAGCTCCCAGCCTTCCCCCACGGAGGTGCTGAAGGCAGAAGAGGTCAGCTCCAGCTAGCGGGGCTGGGGAGGTCCCACACCCTACCAGTCCTGTCCTGCTGCCCTCCCCAGTCAGACGCTGCTCTTCTTCTCCCCTTCGTCCTAATTTTGTATTTGAATTTAAATCATGTAATAAATGGTAGCGGTGCTGCTGCAAGCATGTCCCCCAGGCCCTCAGGAGCCCGACTGAGGTGGGGGCCGTCCTTCCTAAGCAGGCTCCTGCTGGGAGCTCCCACAGACACACAACGATGGGGAGCCCCTCTCCCGGGGGGGACACCCCTCTCCAGGGGGGATCCCTCGCCAGGGACGTGAGCTCTCTGTCATCATCCCCTTGCTCCACCGGTAGCTGGCCCTGTGGTGTGCGACAGAGGGTTCTCTATAGTGCGCTCCTCCTAGCGCGCTGCAGGGAGGGGAACGCCTCTGGCGATTAATGAATTAATTAAAGCAACATAGATGTCATCTAGCTTGACTTCAGCAAGGCTGTCTCCCATAACATCCTCATCAGGGAGCTGAGGAAGTGTGGGCTAGATGAGGAGACAGCGAGGTGGATTGAGAGCTGGCTGTGTGACAGAACTCAGAGGTCTGTGATTAATGGAGCAGTGTCATGTTGGAGGCCTGGAACCAGTGGTGTCCCCCGGGGGTCAATACTGGGTCCAATCTTGTTCAATATATTCATCAATGACCTGGATGAGGGGACAGAGTGTATCCTCAGCAAGTTCGCTGATGATACCACTCTGGGAGGGGTGGCTGACACTCCAGAGGGCCGCGCTGCCATCCAGCGTGCCCTGGACAGGCTGGAGAGTGGGGCAGAGAAGAACCTAAAGAGGTTCAACAAGAGCCAGTGTAGGGTCCTGCACCTGGGGAGGAAGAATGCTGGGCACCAGTATAGGTTAGGGGTGGACCTGCTGGGAAGCAGTTCTGAGGAGAAGGATCTGGGGGTGCTGGTAGATGGTAAACTATCCATGAGCCAGCAGTGTGCCCTTGTCACCAGGAAGGCCAATGGCATCCTGGGCTGCACAGGGAAGAGTGGAGTCGAGGTCGAGGGATGTCATTCTCCCCCTCTACTCTGCACTGGTGAGGCCACAACTGGAATACTGTGTCCAGTTCTGGGCTCCCCAGTTCAAGAGAGACAGGGAACTACTGCAGAGAGTGCAGCGTAGGCCAACAAAGATGACTGAGGGATTGGAGCATCTCCCTTATGAGGAAAGGCTGAGCGAGCTGGGACTCTTTAGCCTGCAGAAGAGAAGGCTGAGGGGAGACATTATTACTGCTTAGAAGTACCTAAAGGGTGTGTTGAAGGAGGATGGAGCCAGACTCCTTTCAGTGGTGCCCAGTGACAGGACGAGGGGCAACGAGCATAAGATGGAACATAGGAAGTTCCATTCTAACAGAAGGAAAAACTTCTTTATGGTTTGGGTGACAGAGCCCTGGCACGGGCTGCCCGGGGAGGCTGTGGGGTCCCCTCCTCCGGAGATTTTCAAGACCCGCCGGGATGCGGTCCCGAGTAACGTGCTCCGGGCAGTCCCGCTTCAGCAGGGGAGTTGGACTACATAATCTCTAGAGGTCCCTTCCAACTCCGAAAATTCCCTCATTCCGTCCCCGTCCGGATGGGGGTGCTCAGGGTCGGACCGCCGACCCCGAGGGCGCCTGAGGCCTCCGCGCCGCCAGGGGGGCGCTGCAGCCCCGCGCCCTTCCCCGCCGCGCCGCTCTTGCGCGGCCGAGGGCGGGCGCGGCGGTTCCGGTGGGGGCGGCTGGCGGCGGGCCGGGACGGCCGCAGGTCGGGCCGCGGGGGGTCGGGAGAGGCCGGGAGCGGGGGGAAGGGCCGGGAAGGGGTCCGAGAGGGGCTGGGGGTGAGGGGAACGGGGCGCTGAGGAGGCAGAAGGGGCGGGGGGGGGGCCGTGAGGAGGCCGCGGGCCGGCTAGGGGTGTGGGGGTGCTGGGGGGCCGCGGGGCTGTGAGGAGAGCCGAGGAGCGGTGGCAGGGGAAGGGGTGGGTGTGAGGGGTGTCGGGGCCAGGGGTGGGTTTGGGGGGGGGGGTGGTACGTGGCCCAGGTGGGGCGGCGGGGGACGCTGAGCCTGCCTGTGCTTCCCCCTAGGATGCAGCGGTGGCCAGTGCTGCTCTTCCTGGCCTGGGTCTGCTTTCTCTTTTTTGCTGGTATCGGGCTTTTCATGAGCGGCTTCCTGCTCACCCGGATTGAGCTTGCCAGCAGCAGTTCTTGCTCAGACCCGCTCGTCCCACCGCCCTGGGAGAGGCAGAGCCTCCCGCCAGGCTCCTGTTGGGCACCCCAGCGCTTTTCCAAGGCCGTGCTGGTCATCATCGATGCCCTCCGTTTTGAGTTTGCCCGCTTTAACCCAGCCAAGGCCAGCCCGCTGCCCTATGAGAACAAACTGAGTTTCCTGCATCACCTCGCAACCTCCCAGCCCCGCCATGCCCGCCTCTACCGCTTCCGCGCTGATCCCCCCACAGCCACCATGCAGCGCATCAAGGGCCTCACCACCGGCTCGCTGCCCACTTTCATCGATGTGGGCAGCAACTTTGCCACCTATGCCATCCAGGAGGACAACCTGCTGACGCAGCTGGTGCAGAATGGTAGGTGGGCGAGGGCAGTGTCCCGCTGGGATAGGGCACATTGAAACCACGGGTCAGGACTCACACGGGACCTTTATTCTTCTCTCCCTGGGAAGGGAACTGCTTACAACACCTCCACCCTGTCAGCTGATTCTTTTGCCCTGCTCAGGTGATAGTTGTCTCAGGCAGAGCTGTCATAGGCAGGGTTTCTCCATCTTCAGCTGGGAGTAAGAAGTAGCTGGGACCATGGTTTGTCTTCATCACCTTCAAAGATGACGAGACAGGAGGTGAAAGTGTCTGTGATGGTGACTGTTACAAGGTCACTGTCAGGAATGGCTGTACGAAGCCAAGGGCAGCCAGTCGTGTCCTGTTTGCGTTCAGGTGAGACGCACAACAAGGGAGGAACTGCCGCCAGGTGTGCTGTGGGGTCGTCACTCAGGCAGCAGCTGCCTGCAGCTGTTAGGCAGCAACTTCATCACATTTTCTATGTGGTTTGGTGCTGCTGGGGTGTGCTTAGCGCAGCCGTAAAGGGCTTGTTAAGGGGCGATGATGGAGTAGAGACAAGGGGACAGGACGCCGTCTTGTGTTAGCCAGAGGGATTTCCGTCCAGGGCTCAGAGTGGCACAAATACCAATGCGTGGGGTGAGGCAACATGACTGGGTTGTCTGCTACCACTGTGTACGAGGAAGGTGGGCAAAAGTAGTAAATCATTCAAGGTGAAAAATGCCGGTAGACTCCTGTGCCACAGCAGTGGCCTCAGAGGACACGGTTCCTGCTCCCAGGCTGGAGAGGCTCTGCAGAAACACGGAGGGCTGGCTGATGGCAGGCAGAGCGAGGGCAGTGGGAACCGTCAGTGCTTTTGCCTTCTCTTTTCTGCCTATGAAAACCCACCACTGTTGTGTTTAAAGCCAGAGCCTAGGACGCACAGCTTCTACATAACCCCTGTGAGCAGCCATCTACCACCTTGTGTTTTACAGTGGGTCGCAGTCCTTGGGCAAATGTTTTGTCAGCTTTGTGCTGGCACCTTCTGAACTGCTGCGGTAGTGTGGGTGGGTACCGCTCTGCTCGCTGGCCTGCTCAGCCCACATGTCTTTCTGCTGGGGTGACGTATCAGAGTTCAATGATAAGTCGTGAGGTCGTGCAGGTAGATTTGGTGTGAGGGGCACTTGTAGGCTTAGAAACAGGGCTGGTCACTCCCTGTATTCAAACCCATGTACAGCCAGATGGTCAATTTAATTTTAGGTTGCTTTTGAGTGCGGGTTGGAGAGGAGGCAGTACTCCAGATCCTGAGCTGGATCTGCCCAGGCTGTTTGCACTAGTATGGGTAACAACATGACTCGGGTGGGCTCCCTGCTCTCATTAATTCCTTTCTTGCTGACTCAGGAAGGAGAGTGGTCTTCATGGGTGATGACACTTGGGAAGGACTCTTCCCGAAGAAGTTTTTCCGCTCGTATTTCTTCCCTTCTTTTAACGTGAAGGATCTTCACACTGTGGACGATGGGATCCTGCAGCATCTCTATCCAACTGGTAAGCAGTTCTTTCCCCAGGGCCTGGATAACCCTTTACATTCTGTGGGTGTCCTACTGCAAGTTTGGGGTAGGACTGAAGATCTTTTTCTGTTAAGGTGGGGCGCTGGGCAGTCACATACTGCTGCACGGGGATTACAGTGCTCTATCTGGATTTCCACAGAGAAGCCAGATTTTGTGGCCTGTGAACTGTTTCTGTAAATACCTTTCTTCCATTTGGGAGAGAGTGCAGCTTGATGGTACAAGGTTAGACTTCTACATCTATCCTAGAAGTACACTGCCAGGATGGAGCAGGAGGAGCACCTTAACTTGGATTTGTGGCTGTCTGGGCAGGCATACAGTCCTCTGGGAAATACACAGCAGTGTAGCTGCCTGCTGGGAGGCTGGGCCACAGCACTGCTCTCAGCAGAGCATCGGTGGCTCCTCGTCTTGGGAAGAATGTGAAGTGTGAGATTGATTTGTGAATTTTAGGTGATTTCAGACTCCTCCCTGAGGTCCTGGGACCAAGGGGAATGCGCTTTGCTTTATCTGATACCTATCTAAGTGAATCAAGGGTGCAGTGGTTTTTCGTGAGGAAGTCCTTGTGCCTTGTGGGAGAGCTGCAGTTCATCATTTAGCTCCAAATATGTTGGTTTTCATGTGTTGAGGCCCTGAAGCGGAGGGGAGAGGCTGGGGTAACTTTCTAGCTAGGGACAGCGTTGGTGTGCTGGGCCCACATCCTGGGTGGGATGCAGAGGGGCACGTTGATGAGTCTGACCTGCAATATCTCCATGGAAGAACTGGAATTCTGGGTTCTCCTTTTCCTGAGAGTCCCCTTGGTTTAGCTCAGTTTGTGGCCGCTTGAGTTAAGGGTGTTTCAAGGTGACTTGGGTGACATTGGGCTATTCGCCTCCTGAGGGTTGGTGAACAAAAACAATGGATACTGGGGCAGTTGCCGGGCATTGAGCTCCCTGCGGCATTGCACCCAGGCACCCACAGACCAAGAGTGTGCCCTCTGTTAAAACCTGCGTTGATCTACTTGAAAGCTGGGAGTGACTATGGCAGGAGGGGAAGAAACAGCAGTTTCCAGAGGCAAGCAGAAAGCTCTGGCAGCAGGATCCAGGCGTAGAGACCATGCCTGAATCCCAGGCTAGTGTGTGAAAGACCGCTCTTGTTCTGCAGTTGACAGTGGTGAATGGGATGTGCTGATTGCTCACTTCCTCGGCGTGGACCACTGTGGGCACAAACACGGACCTGACCATCCCGAAATGGCTAAGAAGCTCACCCAGATGAATGAGATGCTCAGGTGATTAGTGCAGCGGTGGGGGGTGGCCAGCAGATTTCTTCCTTCGGCCAGGCTGGTGGGGCCTTCCCAGGGAATTTACAAATGCAGAGGGCAACAGGGAACACTTACTGTGCCTGCTAACGTGGAGAGCTGCTTTGGCCAGCAGCAGCTGAAACCCTAGCTATGGGGCAGTCTTGGTTGCATAGACACATGTTCATAAGAGGTTAGGTTTCATAGAATCATAGAATAGTTTGGGTTGGAAGGAGACCTTAAAGATCATGTAGTTCCAACCCCCCTGCTATTGGCAGGGACGCCTTCCACTAGACCAGGTTGCTCAAAGCCCCATCCAGCCTGGCCTTGAACACAAGGGGGCCTGCGCAACTTCCCTGGGCAACCTGTTCCAGTGCCTCACCACCTTCAGAGTAAAGAATTTCTTCCTAATATCTAATCTAAATCTACCCTCTTTCAGTTTAAAACTGTTACCCCTCGTCCTATCACTACACCCCCTGATAAAGAGTCCCCCCCATCTTTCCTGTAGGCCCCCTTTAGGTACTGGAAGGCCACAGTAAGGTCTCCCTGGAGCCTTCTCTTCTGCAGGCTGAACCTGTTTATGTCTGTTGGCCTAAACTACGACATGAACTCTCTCAGCCTTTCCTCTTAGGAGTGGTGCTCCAGCCCTTTGATCATCTTCATGGCCCTCCTCTGGACCCGCTCCAGCAGGTCCATGTCCTTCTTGTGCTGAGGGTTCCAGAGCTGGGCGCAGTACTCCAGCTGGGGTGCACAAGAGCAGAGTAGAGGGGCAGAGTCACCTCCCTTCACCTGCTGGCCACGCTTCTTTTGATGCAGCCTGGGATGTGGTTGGCTTTCTGGGCTGCAAGCGCACATTGCCAGCTCATGTTGAGCTTTTCATGCACAAACACCCCCAAGTCCTTCTCCTCGGGGCTACATCTCGATCCAAGCCCAGCTTGCATTTGTGCGTGGGATTGCCCCAAGGTATGGCTGTCTTCCGGTCTTGGAGCAGTGGTTCTCAATCAAACCATCAGGCGATGATGCAGCTGCAGTACAGCTGAGCCTCACTCTCTGTCCTTATGGTTGAGATTGGCACACGGAGGTTTAGCTAATGTTTGAGAAGCGCTTAAAGCACCCTGGCTAGGGAATGCTGCATTTACTGCACAGGCCTGTGAGTTGCGCCTTTGTGTCAGGCAGCAGAATGGGATCCAGAAATCCTGATCACACAGCCATGCCTCAGCCCAAAATGCTGCAGCATTTGACTCTTAGGACTGCTTGAATTTTTGGTGCTGGAAGGAGTAGCTTGCCCTGCTGTATCTGAGAGTACAGTGTATATCAACGTCATATTTACTGTGTCCTTCAAGGACCAATCCCCTCTTTCTTCCTTAAAAGTAGGAGATTGCTCACACAACATGATGCGATAGACAAGTCCCAAATAGGAGCCGCCTGAAATGTGTTCCTGTTGGGAACCTTCCTTCTGAATTGTGTTTCGTCAGGATCCCTGAAGGCAATGAGGAATCAGCCACCATTCACTGGAGACCTAAGCAAGATCAGTCCACTCTATCTCAGGGTTCTGAATTTTCAGTTCGGTTTTAAAGCATGCGTTGCCCTGGTCCCTGGCTCAGTTGTTGCAGCTCTGTGTCAGCACTTAGTTTTGCTCAGATCCTTTTTGTGGGCTTCGCCTTGGTGTTGCAGGCAGGCTTGGTGCGGACATGTCCTCTCCCACCTGAGCTATTTGGGCCCCTGCCCAGGTAGGGGTTGACCTTCCTTATCCCGGTGACAGGTCCTTGGTGGATCATCTGGGGAATGACACCCTTCTTCTGGTGGCTGGGGACCACGGCATGACAGAGACCGGAGACCATGGTGGCGACAGCGAGAAGGAAGTGAATGCAGCTCTGTTTGTGTACAGCAAAACACCTCTCTTCGGCACTGGCCCTCCAGAGGTGAGAAGAAGCTGATCTTTAGCTGTCACTGCTTTAGGTGGCATTTGTGGTGAACACTCCTGACTTCCCAGATTCCCCTCTGAACAGGGACGCCTTCCCCACCATCCTCTTGCCCAAGTGAAAAGCTGTGTTGCTCTGTTCTTTCCGAATTTCTGATTCCTCTGCTGTCTTTCCAGGAGCCTGAGGCCATTCCGCAGGTGAACCTGGTGCCCACTGTGGCCCTGCTCCTGGGTGTGCCCATCCCCTACAGTAATATCGGGGAGGTGATGGCTGAGCTCTTCTCCGGGGACGGCGACGCTGTGTCTGCAGCCTTGCAGCAGCTCTCGATTTATCACATCAACGCCAAGCAGGTACGGCCTATGGTGGGCCTCCCCATTGAACTAGAGGGGAGAATGAATGGCTTTTTAAGCACAAACCTCTTATGTTTAGTGGAGGTGGGGTGGTGGCATAGTGTTGTCCTCGTGAAGAACTTATTTTGAAGAGTTACCTCCTTGCAGTGTTTTGTCCAGTAAAAGGCAGCACCGTTTTCTCAAAAGAGAAATGTGGGATATCTGTTCAGTGCTGGGTGGGACGTGCTGTGGTGTGGAAAACACTGGCTGGGAAGGTGGCGTTCGCTTCAGGATGAGGGTTGGTCGCAGGTGGTCAGAGGTGGATTTGGTAACTGGGGGGGCTGGTTCCTCAAGGCTGAAGATGACTTAGAGGAAAGTGTCGTTAATGGAGATTCAAGATTACAAATGGATGTTTTGATGCTGCTTCAGTTTTGGAGGAGAAACAAATTGTCTAAAAAGCTATTCTAGATAATGGCAGAAGGAAAACAGTAACGAAGGACTAAGTAAAGGAAACACCATGTAACAGGTGACAGTAAAGTGGCATAGAGAAGGAACAGTTTACACCAAGCGCAGCAAAATACAGAACCCCAAGAGCTGAATGACAAAATTTGAATGAGAGTGATTATACCAGGTAGAAAAGAAACCCAGGCAATGGAGCAGCCCGTGTACCAGGGCAAGCCAGAGCCTCTATGGAGAAGGTGAGGACCATCCGTTGCTGCTCTGGGCATGCTACAGAACCAGATTTGCTGCACACTTTGTAAGGCATGTGACTCAGCTAAGTGCCAGCCTGGCTTTGAGGGACCCCTGGATTGCTAGGAGCACAAGAATAACTCCTCCAGCCCCCAGCCAGCTCCTCAGTGTGCACAGCACTGGTGCAAGTCAGTGAGGAGCTGGAGAGGGTGCGATTGATGATGGAAGACAGAAATGTGCAGCGTCTCTGCTCTGTATTTATAAAGCACCGGAGTGCTTTGTCATTTAAAGATGATAGTGTACGTTACTGTCCATTAGTCACTGAGGATATCGATCATCATCTGTTAGGAATTAGCGTTATTCAGTCCTGCCTGTTTAAATATTTGCACTCATTTGTCTGAGGAGGTTTCTGGCTCAGATCACATTGGTTTTGGAGAAGCTTTTGCATACCAGGGAGGTCGTGCAGGCCTGTGCAGGAGCTGGTGCATATGTTTGCCATTCATAGGCAGGGACAGGCTGATTCTGCCTGAGCTGTGAGGCAACTCGAAGGCATGTTAAGTATTGGTGTGTTTCAGGGCTTGAGTAGATCTACGCTGCTGAATGTTTGTGTGGATGCCCTGCCCTGGTAATGTCCTTTTAAGACTTCTTTTATGGCTTTGGGATCATAGCTGCCTCTATTCCTTTCCTCATAAGCTCTCCTTAGCATATGATAGAGTGGTTAATGTGCTTGTATTGAAGAAGAGGGAGCACTTTGATTTGATCCACTGTAAGCTCTTTAATTTTATGTCTGTCCTCAGACAAACAATGTCAATTTGACATCAGGTGCAGATTAATAGCTAGTAATGACTTGAAGCTCTGGGGGAAGTTTGCCTTATTGTTACCAAAGTCTCTGCATAAAAGACCTCAGTGGTGCACAACGTTACCAGAGGTGCGTCTGAAGGTGAAGAACTGAGAGAAATCAGCATGGCTGTCGGGATGGATAAGTCACTTGAGAGGGATGTCACTTTGGCAGAGGGATTGTGTTTCCTGCCAGTCGCATCCTGGATTCGGGTGACCAGCCCTGGGTGATGCAGCCGGGGACAGGTCTGTCCTGGCAGGGGTTGGCAGACTGGGGCTGTTTCCATCCTGAAGGAGCTGTGTGAGGCAGTGAATCCTGTTCCCAGTGCTGCTGTCTGACCCTTCGTCCCCTCTCCTGTAGGTGGACCGCTTCCTGCACTCATACTCGCTGGTGGCTCAGGACCTGCCAGCAGAGCAGCTTCAGCGCCTGCAGGAGCTCTTCTCCGGCGCTGTGGAGGAGCACACTCGGCTCTTGGCCCAGGTGCAGGGAGCAGCGCTGGTGCCTCCGGAGTTGGAGTCCAGACTGGGAAGCCTCATCAATCACTTCCAGCTCTACCTGCGGGAGGCACGGGCTGTGTGCACCCAGTCCTGGGCCCGCTTCCATCCCCTGCGTATGGTGGGGGGCTGCACCCTCATTGCTGCTTCCTGCTTGCTCTGCTACATGGCCTCAGAGCTGGCCACAGCATCAGACTCTTTCTATCGCAGCTGTCTCCTGTACCCACTGCTCTGGGGCCTTGTAGTGGCTGCTCTGCTTGGGCTGGCCCGTGCATTCACCCAGGAGGGGCTGGATCTCCTCCTGGTGTCATCCTGGGCAGCTGCAGCTTCTCAGCTGGGTTTTTTCTGGCACTGGTGGGGCCAGCATCCCAAGCGAGCCCGTCTGGTGGGCAGTCAGCCACCCTTGGCCAGCGTTGGCCTGAGGCAGAGGCTGCGAGCATGGCTGGGGCTGGTCTTCCCCATGAGCATTCTGCTCTTCCGCTGCGGAGCTATGTTCTCCGATAGCTTTGTGGTGGCTGAGGCCCGGGTGGCCCCGTTCCTGCTGGCCTCGCTGGTGATGTTGCTAGTAGGGAAGCTCCACTGGGACGGTCGCCTGACTGTGCCAGAAGGCCCCAAGCAGCAGCTCCTTGGCTTTTCTTCTTACAGAAGAGAGATCTGGTACCTGCTGTGCCTTGTGGCCATGCTCCTGATCTGCGTGCGCCTCTCCGGTTTCTTCCACCAGTGCCGTGAAGAAATCCCTCAGTGCCGGCCCTCTCTTTTCCTCTCCCCCCTTGCCAGCCTGAGAAACACGCGGGCCAAGAACCTCTTCTACCTCCTGTGCGTGGCCTTGCTGGCTGGGCTGGTCTATGCAGTGCGGAGCTGGCTGCGACACTACGGCAACCTGAACAGCTCGGACCCCCTCGTGCTCTTTGTGCGGTGGGGTTTCCCACTGGTGGTCCTCTGCATTGCCTGCTACTGGGCCGTTGCCTCCAGCGCTGATGACTCTCTGGGCAAGCTGCAGGAGCTGGTGCAGGTGGCAGTCGTTGCCTTTCCATGGGCTGTCTATGGACTAGCGTCTGTGGGACTGCTGCTTCTGCTGTGCAACCCCATGACAGTGTTTGCAAAGGACACGCGGGAGTCAGCAGGATCCATTGTCACTCCCTACCTGGGGGTTCCCAGCTCTGAAGTCGACTTCCTCCACGTCATCCCTCAGATTTACAAGAGGATGCAGGAGTCTCAGAAGAGCCGCCTGGAGCGGGGCAGCTGCAAGGCCACCGTTGCAGCATACGGGCTGGGCAGTGTGTACTCGGCAGCCCTGGTCATAGCACTCACCCTGCTGGGCTTCCTCTTGATGCTTCTGCACAGTGAACGGCTGAGTCTTGCCTTCCTTCTCCTCTTCCTGGAGGCCTTCGTGCTGCTGCACATCCACACGCGTGCCAGAGGCCTCGCTGGAGATGCTGGTGAGTCAGAGCACCCTCTGGATGTGCAACCTGGGCCTTATCTGCAGTGACCTGGTCTTATTTCCAGCAGCAGAAGCAGAGCCCAGTCTCTGCTCTTGGGGAATGGTGGTGCACCGATCCTCAGGGAATCCTCCTAGCTTTTTAGAGCTGCTTAAATCCTCTAGTAGAAGAGAGGTGCGTGTAGCAGGGACACAACATTGGAGGAGGAGGAGTCCCTTGTGTTAAGGAAGGGGGCTCTACACTCATCCCTTCTCCCCAGGGTGTGAGCAGCCACCAAACCCCACTGCTGCTGGCAGAGTCCAGTAGCAGGATGGGCAGTGGAGGGAGTGCCTGGCCCCTCGCTGTAAATGTGATGGGAGCCTGACTGGTTTCTGTCTCTCAAAACAGAGAGCGTGGAAAGGGAACCTGGAAGAAAAGTCAATTGGGGTTTTTTGCACATGGGTCTGTCTTGTTCCTCAATGCTGATCTCTCTCTTTTTTTATTTTTTAATCTCTCAGAGCCTTTTTCGGTGCCCTGGTATGCAGTCATCTCCTGGCTCCTTGCTGCTTCCCAGTTCTTCTATTCCACAGGCCACCAGCCCATCTTCCCGGCCATCCACTGGAATGCAGCCTTTGTGGGCTTCCACCTTGACCACAGCACGAACCTCCTGCCTGCTCTCCTGGTGGGCGCCAACACCTTTGCCTCCCATATCCTCTTTGCAGGTAAATCAGTTTCTTCCTGGGCTGTTGAGCCTGAGCAGACATGGCTCACTGCTTTGCCTTGCCTGGAGGCCTGCAGGCTGAGCACGAGGCGATGAAGGCTCCGGCACCAGCTGAACAGCAGCATCCTCACTGTCCCCTTGTGGGGCCACAGAGTTGCCCGTGGCCTGCAGCCTCCATGCAGTTGTCCCCGAACAGCAAACTGGAGCTGGGGTATATGCTTCCTGCACGTCCAGGGCATGATGGCAGAGCCTAGACTGCTCCTCACCTCCTAGGCTCTAGTAAATTCATGTGCCTTTGTCCTTGAGGTAGTCGGCTGCCCTCTGCTCCTGCTTTGGCCCTTTGTGTGTGAGATGCCCAGCTCGCAGAAGAGGAAGCCCAAGAAGGAGCCCCGGGAGGAGCTGCAGGAGGTGGAGGAGCGCATGATGGAGATGAGGCTGCGGGAGTCCCCGGAGAAGTTCTCCGCTGCTCTGCTGCAGCTGGGGCTGAAGTACCTCTTTGTCCTTGGGACACAGGTATGGACAGAGGCAGGGTAGCTATGGGGAGGGCTGTCTAAGAGGAAACTGGTGTGCTGTGAGAACCGTGGGGCGCTCTGATGAGAGAAAGGGGTCAGGCAGGGCACAGGCAGGCACAGGGGTGATATATCTGCTTGCAGGTGGAAGAGCAGCTGCACGGGTCCCCTTCTCAGCCATGCCATTTCCTCTGTGATTTGGGAAGGGTTCCAACACAGAAGGCACAGTATGGATTAGGCTGCTTTTCATACCCATCTGCCCAGAATGAGAACATCTGTTCAGAAACTGCAGGGTTGTAATCCTGCTCCCCCTCTTCCCCACCATACCTATCTGTTTTGCACCAGCTCTGGTTTTCATCTGATCCTGTGCTGGGGTGATGTAGGGGGCTAAACACCAGAAATCTAATCCCACAAAAGAAACGAATAGCTTTCTGGGGTGTAGCCCTTCCGTTCATTCTCCTGTGTGGTCACAGCAGAGACAGGGCAAGGGAGGGGGCAGGCCCGGCAGCAGGAGAGCGGGGGTGCCCCTCGCAGTGAAGTACTGGGTCAGGTTAGCCACAGTGTGAGCCCTCCCCTGTGCTGTCCCAGCCTGGCCCCAGGAGGGCCTGCGTGTACCTCAGGCTGCTTGTGTTTCCTGACTTGAGGACACGATGGAAGGGAATCCTCTTTGGCATGCTTATTTCTGGTGAGCGCTGTACCAGCTCTCAGGTGTGTGCAGTTTAGCACCACCTTCAGATGTGAACCTAGTGCCCAGGAGGTCTCTCCAGAGTCGCTTGTAACTTGTTTTTCCTGATCTCCCCCACAGCTTCTGGCCTGTGTTTGTGCAGCTATGATCCTCAGGAGACACCTCATGGTCTGGAAGGTCTTTGCCCCAAAGTAAGTCCCAGGAGTTGCTCTTATGTGGCGTTAGGGCTCGTATCCCTGACATCTTGACTAGAGTTTGTAGGCAGTAACGTTGGAAGAGACCCTGTGATCAATCTTCTGACATCTTACCTAGGAGAGGCTGTAGGACTGTCCTTAACCGATTTCTGCTTCAAGTTCAGAAGCTGGATTTGAACTAGAGCCAAGAAATTTCTCCTCATCTTGATATCCAAGGACATACAGAGCCCACCTGGAAGCTAAGAATATTCAGGGCAGAGAGCCAAAGGTGGGGTTACCAGACCAGAAATGGTAAACCCAGAAATGCAAAACTAGCACAGCTTTGGGCTAGCAGGAATGTGGGGTGGCCTCAGCCTCTGAGGGATTCAAAATCCCACCTGGATGTTGTCCTGAATGGCCTCTAAACCAGAGGCGTGCTTGGCTTCCAGGTTGCAAGCAGCAACTGCCAGGGAGTGAATGTAATTCACGTTTTAGGATCTGGAGTGCTACGAGCCTCCCACTGTCAGGAAAATCAGTCTGCTGGGAGTGAGGGCAGCAGCCTGTCTTTGCAGGCGTGCTGGCTGCGATATCCTTACTGCGTCTGTTGTGCCTGCAGGTTCCTCTTTGAGTCACTGGGCTTCGTGGTGAGCAGCATCTGCCTCCTGCTGGGGATCTCCCTGGTGATGCGTGTGGACTGTGCCGTCAGCACCTGGTTCAGCCACCTTCAGCTCAGGTAGCGTTGGAGATGTGGGGAACCTGACCCGCTCGTCGGCCGAGGCTGTGGTTTTCTCCTTGCCTCCCTGGGGCCAGGAGGGATACACGAGCCACCAGCAATGAGTGCCTGCCGACAGCAGTCAGGGATTATCCCCAGCTCCCTGCCTCAGCGCTGCATGAGAGGACCAGAGCCAACCATTCCCCGCTCGTTGCAGTGGTGTTTCTCAGCAGTGGAGGTCAGAACTCTCGCTGGGCATCTGTTGGCAGCAGGAGGACTCTGCTGCAGAAGCCCAAGAAGGAAGAGTCCTGAAGGGCTCCTCTGGAGAAACACCAGCTGGGGGTCTTGCTGCTACTTTCCTGACAACTGTCCCCACTGTGCAGCTGATCAGCTTCAATGGCCAGCAAGGTGTCACCTTGCCTGTGCAGAGACAGTGACTAATGGGAAGGAGCCTGCTGAGGAGGGGAAAGAGGGGAGGAGAGAGGAGAGGGAAGGTCCTGCAGCCTTCTCTCTGTGCTCAGTTTTCATGCTGGTATCAAAGTGCACAAGGTTACACACGCCAATGGTTCCTGGGGTCTCGGTGGCAGCTGCTCCTCTGTAAAGTCAGTTGGCTGCTCTGTAGCAAGGCCCCTGCTGCCCTACACTCACTCCCATTTTCCTGGTCTTTCTCAGCCCTATGAAGGGCTCCCCTGCGAGGGGGAGAAGGCTGGGCTGCCTCTTCCAGCCTGAAGCAGGCTTAGCTTGTTGGGACGGGGGCGTGTGGTAGCAGGGAGAACTGTGTCTATAACCAAGAAACTCTGCAGTCTTGATCTAGGCCTGTCAGTGTCCCCGTAGGCTGGTCTGCAGCAGCTGAGGCTCCCAGTCCCTTCCTGAGCATGTGCTGCTGGATGCCGGCTGTTGATTCTGAGCATTTGAGATGCAGCAGGGTGTAGTGACAGAGCATTGGCTCATCCCCATACTGGATTTGGTCAGGAGGAACAGGGAGTCCAGGGCAGCTATTCCAACTGTAGGAGTGGCCTTGGTGTGAGCTCCGGGAACAGCTCCTTGAAAGCCCTGAGCAGGCAACAACTCTTCTGGGAGGTGGCTTAACCCACTGGTATCCGTGTATGTGCCAGGGGTTATGTCGCTTTGAAGGGACCCCAGAAACTGCAGCCAATGGCATCTGTGATCCCACATTTGGTGCTTATCTCCCTCTTAACCTTGGTGTTCTGTGTGGGACTTTGTGCCGCAAATGAGCTACCCCAAACCTGCCCTTGACTGCTCGCAGTCAGGAGACGTCGTATTTCTTTGTGGACAGACAGAGAGAACAATAACTGTATAATGTGCCTGGCCACATCCTGGCTAATTCCCCCTGCAGTTTTGATGGGCGCTGGGGATTCTTTACTGCCCTGAACCACTGTGTGGCATTACTCGGTGCTATGAAACCTTTTGTCTCTTTCCCCTCTGGAAAGAGCTGAGGACTGCTTGCCTGGGATTCCTGCTTTGATTTTTGTTCTGGTCCCGTTTGTTTAACTTATGCACCATGACTGCCCTGTTTGAATTCCTCACTGCAGACTGCTAGCATAACTCCAGGCTCTTCCTCGCCCCTGTCCTGGGGAAAGTGTCTCGTCACCTCTGTCATCATTTCAGTTCTTGCCGTTATGCTCAAGTGCCCAGCCACTGTGGAAAATGGCTTCTGAGGACAGGTTTAGTTTTCTGTTTTACCCCTGCAGAATGCTTGCTCAGGTGTTAGGGTGCAATCCAGGGAGGCTTAAACTGCTCTAATTTTGGGTTTCCATTGCCTGGCCTCCTCCCGACCTGCTAGCTGTGCTCTCGCACCTCATCCTCACATCTCCCCTGCCCTGTGGGCCTGTCCTGTTTAATTTCACCCGACACAACCAGGGACTGGTGGTGTAGCTGGTTGACTCCCTGGGCTGCCACGCTGCCCGGTTGCGCACACACACCAGTGCTGGTGTAAGGCCAAGGGGTAGCAGCGTCCAGCGGGGGGAAGCTGGAGGGGGCAGGAATGCATCAGACCACAACTAGATGGGCTTAAGCAGTCCCGCCCTTAAAAATAGGTTATTTACTGTATACTGTGACTCCTTGGTGGCCAGATGGTTCTCGGTGCTGAGGGGACTGTACTGATGGGTGAGGGGTGCATCGCTGTGGAGAGGAGGATGGGGATGGAGGTAGCAGCCACCCAATGAATTTTCATTTAATGTGAGCTTAGTCTAGATAACACGTGTTGCTAAACCCCGAGGCTGGAGCCTGAGTAGGTTTTGTCGTAACCTCATAACCTGGTCAGGACCTTGCTGCCTAACTGTATTTGTGCTGGCAGAAATCCTCGTGGTTGCTAATGCTGTAGAACTGGCCCCTGAGGTCCCCACAGCTGCCACCCAGGCCCCTGGGCTTCGTTGTCTGCCATCTCTGGGACTAGTTCCTCTTTCAATGGCTGCCATCATGCTGCTGAGCCTTCCCATGCCCGTTGTTCATGGTTAGAGCACGCAGTGCGTGGGCATCCTCTCCTCATCCCTCCGTTACCATCCCTCTGCCTTCCTGCTGGGGCTGTAGGCTCACGGCCCCGGGAGGCTGAGGCAGAGCAGAGGTGACAGCAGAGCTGCAGTGCCACAAAACCACGCACACTTATCTTGCCGGACACTTGTCAAAACTTGCAGTAACAAAACTGCAGGTACGTTCTTGTCACTGCAGAGATGCCAAGGAGTGCTAGCTGCTCAGCCAAGGCAAACTGGTGACTACTACACCAAAGAATTCAGATTTGAGAAGACAAGTTTTGCAAGGGCTGGAGATGCTCTTGTTTCCTTTCAATGACTTTGCCAGCCTTCCCCAGCTGCCCTCATGCTGAGGTGTTTGGCTGCCGTTCTTCTGAGTGTTCTGGGGATGACAGAGTTAATGTTGGTCCCAGGCTTGACGACCTTGGAAGCATGCTGCTGATGCTAGAGCAGACATGGCTGTGTTTGCTGATTTAAAGCACCAAGGAATGTCTGGAGGAAAGTTCCTGCTGGTCCAAACCAAGGCTCTTTGGGAAACCTGGCGTCCTGGGGAGCCAGCTCTGCCCTACGTCCCCCTGCTGAGGTTGTCACTGGAGCCTGCTGGGACTCTCCTGGAGCAGTTATTCCAAGGGGTTTGTTTCTGTGTCCCATGGCTGAGTGTAAGAGCGGACGTGTCATCCTCAGCATGCTCCACAGAGCAGTTTCATCCTCCTGCACTCCGCAAAGCTGCTGCTTTTCGGGCTTTTGGAAGCATTGCGCCTGCACTCCTTGCCAGGGCTGCTGCCCAGCACCCTGTCCCTCTGGGCAGGGGAGAGCTCCGCTGGGAAACCTCCCTGTCCCAGGCCGGCAGTGGGACGGTGTGTGCCGTGGTCCCGCTCCGATCCCTGGGGCCGGCGCTGTCCCCATGGCTGTCCCAACGGCTGGCACTGCTGCGGGGAGGCCAGGGCTCCGTCTGTCTCCATTCCCACGCCCGTTTCTCCATCCCGTCTCCGTCTACCCTTCCCTCAACACTTCAGGCCGCTTATTTACGCCAAGGCACGGTCGCGTTCTCGGTGTGCGTGTCTCCCCTTCCCCTCGGGAAGCAGCAGGGATGGGGAGCACTGCCCTCTCCCCCAAGCTCTGACTCGACTCCCCGCGTGGTTTGGAGCGAGATTGTTGTTTTGGTTTTTTTTGTTATTAACCTCTCTGTGCCTCAGTACCCTATTTGGGATAAAAAAAAGGGGATGGACCCAGTTCTGGAAAGCAATTTGGGAGCTCTGCGTGTAAGCGTGGTGCTACGCTTTCCTGGGTATCTCTACATATCTGGCTGTTAGCGCTTTCGTTCCCCCCTCAGCGGCTACACCGGGAAGGTGGAAGCGATGCTTGAGTCTCTGCTAGGAAGTAGAGCCTTTTTTTCCTTCAAAAAAACCCCCCAAAAAAACTAAAAAAACCCAAACCAGGCAAGTTGGCAGCACTCATTCACCCGACAGCTTCGCCCCTGGACCGCCGCAGTCCTGGGGGCCGGTGCCCCGCATCCAGCCCGCTTGCCGCACTTGGCGACCGCCGACCCGCCTCGCCGGGGGCTGCACCGTGCCTAGCGCGCGCGGGGGCGGGATAACCGCTTCGTTATTAAACGATTCGTTAATTAATCGGTGGTGGGAGAGATTTGCCGTCCGAGGGTGGCGCGGGGCTCTGGGCGGCTGTGGAACAAATGTCTGTTAATAAAGCCGTGAGATGGAAAGCGGACGGTGGTCGTCTCCTCCTTCGCGCCCCTGGGCCCCCCCCCCGCCCAGACCCCCGGGCCCGGGTTACCACCCCCCAGCCCCGCGGCGGCGGCCGGTAGCTTCGCTTCGCGTCGAGGTTTGGTCCTTCTCGGCCACCGCCGTTCTGGCGGGGGCGGCCGCTGGCTCCGCCCCTTCTCTCCACGCTTGGCTGTTGCCTTGGTGACCGCGGGTTCCGGTCAGTTCGGCCAGCCAATGGCGGCGGCGGCGCGGCGGGCGCCGGCCAATCAACGGGAAGGCGGGAGGAGAGTGCCCCGCGCGCGCGCGCGCGCGGCGGCCATGAAGCGACGGTGGCCATGAAGCGGCGGCGCGGGTCGCCCCCTGAGCCGGGCTGCCTGCGGGACTGGGCCGCCGAGAACCGCGCCCTGGCCGACCGCTGGCGGGTGGGACGCGTCCCCTCTCCCCCTCCTTCCCGTTCCCTGAGCCCCGGGGCTGCCTTTGCCGCGACCGCGCTGCCTTCAGTGCTGGTTGCCATGGGAATGCCGCCGGCTGGGGCTAGGCCGCAGCCTGCCCGTCGGCCGCGGGGCGGGCCGGGCCGGGCCGGTCCCGTCGCCAGGCCGGCAGGTGTGAGTGTCTCCCTTGCAGGCAGTGCGGTGCTCGGGGCCCGGCGGAGCGGCGGCGCGGGAGGTGCGACAGCAGCGAAGGGGCTTCGGGGAGCTGCTCCTAAGGATGCAGGGTGAGTGGCGGCCCGGTCGGCTGGGGCCGGCCTGCCCCGTGCCTTGCCTTCATCCTCCCTCCCGCTGCCATCCCGGACCCGAAGGACGTGGGTGTGGAAGCACCGGGCACTGGTGTTTATCGGCCTGCAGCAGTGGTGTTTACCGGCCTGCAGATCCGCTATCCCCATGCTGGAAATAATCATCTGTAAGGATGGGGGTGAAATGTTCCTAAGCTGAACTGGGCCTGCAAAGGGATTAAGGCTCAGCCCCAATCTCTGCCTAATCTTGCTGGGGGATGTGGACAGACCTTTGGGATTTCTGGAAAAAAATGAGGCAAAAGTTCAGCCTGGAGAAGAGAAGGCTCTGAGGAGATCTTATTTTAGCTTTCCAGTACCTAAAGGGGGCCTACAGGAGAGCTGGGGAAGGACTTTTTACTGGGGCATGTAGTGATAGGATGAGGGGGAATGGCTTCAAACTGGAAGAGGGCAGGTTTAGATTAAACATTAGGAAGAAGTTTTTCACTTTAAGGGTGGTAAGGCACTAGAACAGGTTGCCCAGAGAGGTTGTTGAAGCCCCGTCCCTGGAGGTGTTCAAGGCCAGGCTGGACGTGGCCTTGGGCAACCTGGTCTGGTGGGAGGTGTCCCTGCTTGTGGCAGGGGGGTTGGAACTCGATGATCTTCAAGGTCCCTTCCAACCTAAACCATTCTATGATTCTATGAAATGTTGTCCTGGGAAGCTGGGGAAGGGGCTCCCTGCCACAAGTGGTGTACAGAAGAAGCCTGATGCAAAGGGAGAGTGGGAAACCTGTGCAAAAGGGTGAATGTGTATTGGAGGAGGGTAGGCTATTGATATTCTTTTGGAAGAGCTAAAAGATCGCAGTCCTGGAGGACTGTAAGACTTGGGATAGCCAGGGAAGGGATGTCTAAAGCAGTGTATGCAGCTGGAGAGGTGACACCTACTGTCTCTCTAGGTGGTGCAGTTCCCAAGCTGTTAAATGTCACCACCACAACAACAACAAAAAAACTTGCCAGGACACTTCTGTTGTTACAAAGCCAGGTGGTGACACCTTAGTGTGGATGGTTGTTGGTTTTTTTCCTAATCAGCTCAATTTCTTGTTGGGTTTGCTGTGATCACAGGGCTGCCGGCTGCCCTCCCTGCCCTGCCTCTGGAGCTTACTGTTCTCTACAACTCCCTGCTTTTCACTATGGGAGCATCTGACTGTGCCAGCAAAGCAGAAGCAGAAGGAATACGCCAGCTGCTCCTCAGGGGTAAGGAGATTGTTCTTTGTATGGGGGCTCCTCAGGGTGAGGATATTGTTCTCTGTGCTTCAGAGATGTGTGGTGAGTGGCTGGAGGCTGGGGGGCTGTGAACAAGGAAGCCTGGCTCTCCTGGGAAGGGCAGGAGGTGGGGTGACTTGCAGCCAGGGACGATGTGGAGCTGCCTGGCTGTCTACCTGCTGCTGCCTGCGGGCATGGGCCAGAGGTTTTCAAGGTGTAAGGTGCGAAGTCTCTCAGCAAAGTTTTAATGATGGTAGAAAAAGAGTGTTTCCTTTAATTATGGTGTGCTGGCTTCAAAGAAAGCTCACTGAAATAGGCTGCAGGTCAGAGGGGGCTCTTCAGTGTTGGCACATGCTTGTCCAAGGGCAAGTGACTTTAGGAGGCCTTGGCAGAGCTGGAGTTGTAGTTCGGAACCATGTGTTGTCTCCCAAGCATGCTGCTGTTAACTCCACTGTCCAAGAGCTTGGTTTCCATGCCGCTGAGGCCCAGCCAGCCCTGTAACCCCATTTCTTCCCTTGCTATGAGGAGCCCAAGCTTGCGTGAGGCTCTGCCTCACTCTTGGGAGGGTGTCTGTTACACTGCACCAACCTGTTGTCTCCTGGCTGCGGTTTTTTTGTTTGTTTTTTTCAGTTTTGGAGGCTTGTGGGGCATGTGGGCAGGATCTTAGCACCGAGGAGCTGTGGCAGAAGGTACTGCAGGAGGTAACAGTAGAGGAGCTGCAGGGACCTTTGCACCGACTGGGGGCCCTGCAAGCAGCATGGTGGCTGGCAGCCAGCCGGTTGGAAAGCACTGCTGGCCTCTTCAGGCTCCTGAGCAACGCTGAGGTAACTGGGCACAGGCAGATGCTGCGCAGCTCCCGGTTACCTGCGCCAGAGTATCTGCACAGATATAAATACCCATGGGTTTGCTAAAGGAGGCAGAGCTGGCATAAATACTATGTTTGTCATAAACCCCACTTGGCAAAATGTTGCTGTGGCATTTGGAGACCTGAACCCGTCAGTGCTGCCTAGTCAGCGTGAGTAATCCTCTCCCTGGCGTCTCAGCATAGCCTAATAGGCTCCAGTGCGTTAGTGAGTTCCAGAATATCCCCTCCCTGTTGGGGCCCTGGACCTCAAGGTGCAAGATGGAAGACTTGGGCAGGCTGGAGGAGGGGTTGCAGGTGGATTTGCAGCCTCTATAGGGAGCAAACTGCGAGCGGTGGGATGCAGAGGAACCTTCCCTGCTGATTGTGAGGCTGCTGAGGGGTCCCGCCTTGTTGAATGCACTCCAGCAGCACTTGCATCTGCCTTGCCAGGAGCCCCTCGAGGTACACCTTGCTCTGAGGTGAGGAGGTGCTGCCCTGGGGCAGGCAGGAATCACTGCAGCAAGCGGGATGTAGTTGAAGTGAGGACTTGGTAGGGCACTGCTCCCCAGCACAGAGAGCACTGTCAAAGGGTTTGGTGGGACCTCTATTTCCCTGTGCCCTGGGATCAGTGTTTCCTGCTTCACTTTAGTACTCTCTGCTCTCTCTCCTCTGTGTATTCGCAGGACTCGGGAAGAGCTCGCTGCAGTGAGGGCGATAATGAACTCCTCTCCCTGCTCAAGGCATGGCGAGTGCCTGCTGAGGTGGCCTCTCTGCCCCTTGTACAGAGCGCTGAGGACTTGAAAGAGATCCTCTGCACCACAGCAGCCTTCCTGCAAGGTTTGTTTGGAGGAGGTACTCATGCCTGCACAGCCTCCCACTGCTCTCCTGTCCCAGGTCCCCCTCTCCCTGCCCTTATCCTGGTTTCTGTTCCCAAGCAAACCAGCCCTTGGGGTTTTCTGGGCTGTTCCTTTGGAAGAGGGCCTGGGCTGAGCCTCTGAGTCTCAACTTTGCCATTCGGTATTCAAAGAGCCTCTCTGCTTTTTCCCCAGCTAGGCCTTTCTCTCCACTGTCACAGGGTTCCTCTGCCTGTCTGTGGCCTTAGGTAGGTGACTGGGCCCCACAATGATCTTGTATAAAGCAAAAGGCTCGCAGGGGACTTCGGAGGATTTTCCTTTCTTCTGTCTGTCTTCTGGCACCTGCCCTGTTGCAAGTACTTTGTTCCTTTTGGATTATGGTGCTGCAGGAGCCACACAAAGCTGTTGTGCAGCTTTGTAGCCTGGTCTCACAGCAGGTGAATGGTCTCCGTTCTGTCCCGCTCGTGGTTTTCCCTCGCTCACTGTCCTGACAACCCCAGCAGCTCCGGGGGCAGCCAGCGCTGCCTTGCTGTGCTCAGGCTGATGTGGGGCCTTCATGCAAGGAGGAAGGGCATGAGCTCCACAGACCTCTCAAAAGCTTCTAGGGTGGCAACAGCACTTCTACTGGGGAGATGGCAGATGGGAATGTGATGTAGGCATGTGAGAGCAGCCTCAGAGCTTGAAATGAGGACTGAAAAAAAAAGCAAATACTATTTGTGATAAATACTTATGAATTAATATCCCAAAGCATCCTGCTGGGAAGTGGCCCAGATATGCTGGAAAAAGTCTTTCTGAAAGTCTGTGTGTGCTTTCCTATCTGCACATCTGTTGCTGTGGATGAATGCGTAGGTGGACCTGCCCAGCACCTACCTCCGCCCTTGTTCTAGGCCAAGGCAGGCGTCTTGGTATCTGGGCTTGGAAGCTGCTATTATCTCTGCTAAACGTTTCCATTGAGTGGCCTGTTCTCTTGCAACACAATCAAAGCAAAGATGGCAGCTTGGCACCATCCTGCTGTGCATTGCTGGGTGCGGAGAGGATCTGGCACGTCCCTATAGCACTGGGAAGAAAAAAGCACGTACGCTTGCTTGGGGACCAGGTGGGCTGGGAAGGGGAGCTGCAGAGCTGAGATGTTGGGTCTGTCCTAGGGCTGCAAGAGCTGGAGGCTGGAAACTTCCCCGCTGCCCTCTCCCTCCTTCAGGAGGCTGCGGGAGGATTCTGCTCCAAGAGGGTCCTGGCGCAGATCTACACCTGCCTCGGCTGCTGTGCTCAGCGAATGGTAATGGCTGGGCCTCTTCCCCCTCAGTGGGGAGAGGCAAAACACAGCCTAGAGCGGGGTGGGATGTCCACCCTCCCTCTGCATGGTCCTAGGCTGCCATAGCAAGGTGGCATCTTGAGCAGAAGTTGGCCTTGTGGCCCTAGCCTTCTTGGGCAGCTGCAAAATCCAGGCAGGGATTTTGTCTGAGTGCAAAGGGCTGCTGCAGAGAGAGAAGCTCAAAACCCAGCCTGAGGAGGCCTGCCTTTGGCTAAAGCGCTGCCCTTGCTTAGCGGGGATCGCTGGGGAAGCAGAGCAGGGATCTGGATCCCCCTGAACAGTAAAGATGTCAGCAAGATGTCCTTGTAATATGCACGTCTTCCCATCTAACTAGAGCAAGCCTCAGACAGCCCTTCAACACCTGAAACGGGCCCTCCAAGTGGACTTCCAGTGCCTTCCTGCCCTGTCCCACGTGGCAGCAGTGTACCATGAGCTGGGGGAGACCGAGGCGGAGCTGCAGGCCCTGGCTCTGCTCTACGAGGTTTGTCTGCTTCCTGTAATTCTGGGCTGATTTTTGCCCAGCAGAGCCCACACAGAGTTTCAAGCAGACTTCTCCCTTCTGGGGTGCTGTTTCATCCTGGAGGGGTTCCCAAAGTAGACTACAGCGATCCAGCCATGGTGCTGCCTTCAGCAGTGGGCAGGAAGGAGCCCGGTGAGGTCCGAAATTCCTGCTCAGCACCTAGCTGTTGGATGTGGCAGGACCTTTGGGTCCCAGTTCAAGTTCTTGGTGGCTTGGGAGAAGAGGTTACTCTCCAGTGTCAGCAAGTATCAGTCTCTTAATGAGCTATCTAGTAAAAAGGCCTTTAAAAGGCAGATTGTGGCTGTGGTGGGGTGTGCATTAGTCGTGGCAACCTTGGTCTGCCTGGGAGGAGCAGGTCACAGCAGTAGACACAGAGTTAGCTCTTCAGCTGTTTGAAATCCCTAAGATACAAACACAGCTATGGAGAGTATCTCTCGTTATGAATTGCCTAAGATCTGATCTAATTAAGTCCACAGCTGCAATGGGATATGATGTTCCAGGCAGCTCAGAGCACCTTGAACTGAAAACCTGAGGTGATCTGGGTGATCTTGCACACTTTCTGATACCATGTGGAGATCAGAAGTCTGCCTGTCCCGGTGTGATCCTGGTTGCTCTTCCTGGAAGCGGCTGTGCTGTACTGAGTGAGAACAGCGTAGCTGCGCTTATGAAGTGCAGCACTTCTGCTCATCTCCAGATGCCAGAAGTGGCAAGTGATTGCAGCTGCTTGGGACTTGACCAGCACTGTGTTGACCATATTTTCTATTCCTTTTTCACAGGCTCTAGAAAAAAACCCTCCAGCAGCTGCTTCCTCTCGTCCATATTTGCTAATCCGAACAGAGCTCTGTGTCCAAACACCAATACTAGCTTCTCTCCTTCGCCATCGCCAGCCCTCTGAAGTGAAGTACCTGCTGGCACAGCGGTGTCTCCAGGATGGGAGGTAACAGCACCTCTGGTCAGCTTGAAACATGCTGCTTGTTTGGCGTCTGTGGTTTTCCCTGTGGTCCTGGAAATTGTCCAGTTCAGTACTGCTGTTGTAGGTCTGCTCGAGTCACGGGTATCACAACCAGAGCAAATGCAGCGCAGGGAGAGCCTGTGGGCTAGTGACCCAGGTTCCACCTGACTGCTGGTACTTCTCTGTGTCCCCCTGCCCCTTCCACCACATGTTCTGTCCCTGTTGCAGGGTGGCTGATGCAGTGGAACATTACCTGGATTTTCTGGCTCTGCTTACAGAGGGGCTGCAGCAGCAGGTAGGTGTCCTGGTGAAGAGCTCTCTTGGTGACTTGGTAGATGAAGTTTGGATCCCCATCCCAAGGTGTGGGCCCAGGTGTCACCCCTGGACTCCAGGTTTCAGCGTCTAGTTTGAGATGTGAAGGAAACGAGGTGGCAGCCCGCACTTCTGACCTGTGGCATGTCTACCTTTGGATTCACGCCAGAGACCATTTGCCACTGCTATTTGGAGAAACAGCTTCTCCTTCCCTGTGGGGAGCTGCTGTTGGCCTGGTTTTGGATGTCCTATTACTTCAAGAGTAGGAATTTGCAACCTAGACTGTGCTGATTTGTTAGTGCTTCACAGCTTCTGCCTCCTTTGACAGGCTTCAGTGTCTGTGGGAGTGTGTCTGAGCTTTGCTGGGCAGCAGCTCGGGGTTCCCAGTAAGTGTGGGATCATTCTGCTCGGCTGGGTGCTCCACAGTTCTGCATGGGTGCACCGCCACCTCTCTTGCCCCCCAGGTGCCCCTAGACGGTGGCTCAGCTCTGCCCAGGATCCCCGAGGTGTTCCTGGAAGCAGCGTCTGCCTTGGAGCAGGCTGGGAGGCACCAGGATGCCATAACCGTGTGTGAGGAGGTCATCAGCCGGACGACTGACCTGATCCCACGGATGTTACAAGTGGAGGAGAGGCTGGAGCAGCCAGAGTGCCCATCGCCAGGGGCAGGGCTGTCCCAGAAGGAGAGTCTGTGCTGCCTTGCCTGGAGAGCAGCTGGATACCTGCACCAGGGCTGGGCATGGGCCACGCTGGGTGAGAGCAAGGAGGCCATAACACAATTCAGCAGGTGCCTCGGTGATCTCTTGCGAGTCCAGCTTTACAGGTCTGGCGTTGAACCGACAGGTAGGACACCGCACAGCTGGGACGTGTGTGGGGCCTGGCTGGGTCGGGATCTGCGTGCTCGGCAGCACCGGGTACAGGAGCAAGGTGCCAGGCTCAGCGTCACCTCTGGCAGGAGACACTTGTCCCAGCGTGCTGAGGTCCGTGCCGCGCCGGAGCCTCTGAAGGGACAGGCTGGTTTTGGGTGGAGCTGGGTTTGGCCTCGGCTCTGTGTCCTTCCCTGCTGTCCAGGTGACAGTTAAATGGGTTGTGAACCATGAAGCTTCTCAAACCCAGATTTCAGGGAAGAGACCTGTACCAGTTGTGGAGATGAGCAGCCAAAGGCCAGGCTGCTGCAGAGGTCACTGTTCACCACAGCCATGTTACGTACCGAGCTCTTGGCGTTCTTTGCCCTCGCCCTCTGCTGCGTCCTGGCCTCTCCCAGCCTGGTGGAGAGGCTGAGCTCTACCACCAGAGGTTCAGGGAGCTGGAAGATGAGCAGCCTGAGTAAATGTTTGGTCTATCCCAACTGCTAACCAGGCTCAGCCTGCTGGGGTGAGGGAGGGAATGTCTGGAGGATGCTGCCTCCAGGTCCATGTGTCTTTCCGTGCCAGAGAATCTCCTGCCAGAAGTGGAGGTGATCCAGAAGATCAGATTGCTCTCCCTCATCGGGAGAGGTGCGCAGTTCCTGGAGCTGGGGAGGGACAAGGAAGCCTTGTTGGATTTCCAGCACGGTTTGCAGATTTCGCCAGGTAAGAGTCTCATTTTGGAGAGGAATGGAGGGGATTTCCACCAGTTTGTCCTGGGCTCAGCAGAAAGGTCTTACGCTTTAGACCACACTTATTTGGATGTCAAGGACTACAGCAGGGCTACTACCAATGTTACATACTTGAGGTGCTTCTCTGGGGCCTGGTCAGCCCACTGCCCTGGAGAAGCCGACCAAAACTATCATCAGAGGAGTATATCAGAACCCTGCCCACAACCTGTGCCCTGAGATAGCTTGGAAGATTCTCTTCGTCCTGCCCAAACCCCAGCCTGGTACAGCCAGCTTTCTCCCAGAGAGGGTCTCCTTTCCCAGAACAGAGCAGCTGGGGTGTCGCTTCGTCCTAGGAAGTGGCGTGTCCATGCCTGGCAGACCAGAGGCCTGCCCGGGGAGAGGAGAGCGGCACGGGGAGCTGCACGTGTCCTGAGCACAGCTGAGGCATGGCCAGTGCTGCTCCCAGGGGTCACCTCCCCTGTTCAGCTCTCCAGCCGTGCTGCAGGGCTGTGAGTTTCACCAGGATCGGCCAAACCTGCTGGTCCCAGTCCTGACTGCAGCTCCCTCCCTTCGGGATGGGGTGCGTATCTGCCTGCAAGGAGAACCTCAACCTGTGTCCCAGAACAGGCGCGGCTGGCTGTGCTGCAGGGCTGATGCCATCTGCCTTGGCTGCCAGCCCCAGGCTTAATTAGAGCCTGTGACACAGCTGGGATAGTCTCCTTCCCATTACACCACTTCTCCTCGTGCTCACCTCCTTCACCTGGCTCCTGAGCTGCTTTTGCAACACCCTGCAACCCACAGCCAGCGCTGGGGACCTGCTCCTCCCCTGCTGAGGGCTGAATCGCCCTCTTTTTTCTCGCAGGTGACCCAACTGCTGCTCCCTACCTCGTGCAGGCTTTGTGGAAACTGGACCGAAAGCAGGAGGCAGCAGCTCACTGGCAGAAGTTCTCCCAGAGCCTGCCCGGGGAGGACGGGCAGGGAAGGTGTGTAGAAGGATGGGTGGGATCTCAGTGGGCTCGCACACGAGAGCCTGTGCGGGCGGGTTAGTCCAGCGCCCACCAGCCTGCACCCGCAGCTTGGATGTGTCTGAGGAACATCTTCCCTCTGTCTCTGCTCGGAGAGACCACGGGCAGCGGCTCTGCAGGGCTCCCGGGGAGATGCAGAGCCAAACGGGGGTGGGAGGCAGCGCTGGGGGCTCTGTGCAGTGCTCTGGGAGCAAAATTCCTTATCGGAGGGCAGTGAGGGAATGCCACCACTGGTGGTGCTGCAGCGCTGCCCTCTCCTACAGGCCCATCCCTTTGTACCTGGCCTCCTGTCTGAAGCGGGCGGCGTTCCCACTTGGAGAGTCTCTTGCCAGGAGCATACAGGATTACCTCGGGACCGCGTGAGCTAACTCCGCTCGCCTCCTCATGCCGGAATTTTAAGGCCAGAATTGCTCCCGGATGAAGCGGGATTCCTGAAGGACTGGTGCAGAGCGTATCCCCTTTTTCTAATAAAACCCTCAGCTCCATTCAACGTTTTTTTTTTTTCTGTGCCCCTTTTTCCAGAGTGTCACGCTGCCTGCAGCTACTGTCACCCCTGGGCTGGGGCCTGGCTGCGTGGGAGATGCTCGGCCCCGCGGCCGTGCCCACGTGTGGGGCAACCACTGCTGTTTAAGCCCCGCCCCGCTCCCCGAGCACCCGCCTCCCGCACCTTCTGATTGGCTGCAACCTTGCCGCCCCTTTCCTTTTCCTCGGGTGCTGGCCAATCGGGCAGGCGAGGCTGACCCGCGTGACCGTCGGGGTGGGGCTTCCCGCCTGCATTGTCCCATTGGTGGATTTTCATAGAATCATAGAATGGTTTAGGTTGGAAGGGACCTTGAAGATCATCGAGTTCCAACCCCCCTGCCACAGGCAGGGATACCTCCCACCAGACCAGGTTGCCCAAGGCCACGTCCAGCCTGGCCTTGAACACCTCCAGGGACGGGGCTTCAACAACCTCTCTGGGCAACCTGTGCCAGTGCCTCACCACCCTTAAAGTGAAAAACTTCTTCCTAATGTTTAATCTAAACCTGCCCTCTTCCAGCTTAAAGCCGTTCCCCCTCGTCCTATCACTCCATGCCCCAGTAAAAAGTCCCTCCCCAGCTCTCCTGTAGGCCCCCTTTAGGTACTGGAAGGCCGCAATAAGATCTCCCTGGAGCCTTCTCTTCTCCAGGCTGAACAGCCCCAACTCTCTCAGCCTCTCCTCATAGGAGAGGTGCTCCAGCCCTCGGATCATCCTCGTGGCTCTCCTCTGGACGCGCTCCAGCAGGTCCATGTCCTTCTTATGTTGGGGACTCCAGAGCTGGATGCAGTACTGCAGGTGGGGTCTCACAAGAGTGGAGCAGAGGGGCAGAATCACCTCCCTTGACCTGCTGGCCACACTTCTTTTGATGCAGCCCAGGATACGGTTGGCCTTCTGGGCTGCGATCGCACATTGCTTGCTCACGTCGAGCTTCTCATCAATCATCACCCCCAGGTCCTTCTCCACAGGGCTGCTCTCCAGCCATTCCCCGCCGAGCCTGTATTTGTGCTTGGGATTGCCCCGACCCAGATGTAGGACCATGCACTTGGCCTTGTTGAACTGCATGATGTTGGCTTGGGCCCACCTCTCCAGCCTGTCCAGGTCCCTCTGGATGGCATCCCTCCCCTCCAGCGTGTCTGCCTCGCCAAACAGCTTGGTATCATCAGCAAACTTGCTGAGGGTGCACTCTACCCCACTGTCCATGTCGCTGACAAAGATGTTGAACAGTACGGGTCCCAGTACCGACCCCTGAGGAGCGCCACTCGTCACTGCTCTCCACTTGGACACCGAGCCGTTGACCGCAACTCTTTGAGTGCGACCGTCCAGCCAGTTCTTTATCCACCGAGTGGTCCATTTATCAAATCCGTGTCTCTCCAATTTAGAGACCAGGATATCGTGTGGGACAGTGTCAAACGCTTTGCACAAATCCAGGTAGATGACATCAGTAGATCTTCCCTTGTCCACTGCCGCTGTAACCCCTTCGTAGAAGGCCACCAAATTTGTCAGGCATGACTTGCCCTTGGTGAAGCCATGTTGGCTCTCACCAATCACCTCCTTGTTTTCTATGTGCCTGAGCAGAGTTTCCAGGAGGATCTGCTCCATGATCTTGCCAGGCACAGAGGTGAGACTGACTGGCCTGTAGTTCCCCGGGTCTTCCTTGTTTCCCTTTTTGAAAATAGGGGTTATGTTTCCCCTTTTCCAGTCGGCAGGAACCTCGCCAGACTGCCACGACTTCTCAAATATGATGGCTAGTGGCTTCGCGACTTGATCTGCCAGTTCCCTCAGGACCCGCGGATGTATCTCATCAGGTCCCATGGACTGGTGCACCTTCAGGTTCCTCAGGTGGTCTCTCACTTGATCTTCATCTACAGTGGGCGGTGCTCCGCTTTCCCAATCCTCTCCTTTGCAATCTGTGTCTTGGGCAGTGCGAGCAGACGCTCGGCCCCGCGGCCGTACCCACGCGTGGGGCCCGCCGCTTAAGCCCCGCCCCTCTCCCCGAGCACCCGCCTCCCTCATCTTCTGATTGGCTGCAACCTTGCCGCCCCTTTCCTTTTCCTCAGGCGCTGGCCAATCGGGCAGGCGAGGCTGACCCGCGTGACCGTCGGGGTGGGGCTTCCCGCCTGCATTGTCCCATTGGTGGATTTTTGCCATTGGTTGCCCGGCCCGTGTTGCCCGGTAGAACAGCCACGGCAGGAGCGGCGCTGCGATTGGCTGATGGGTGTTGCGCTTGGCTCGTGACGATTGGGACGAGAAAAGGAGAGGGGCGGGGCGGAGAAGGCAGAGCGCCCGTTCTTTTTTCCCCCCTCCCTCGTTCCCCTTCGCCGTTTCCGCCCCTTCCATTGGCTGAGACGCTGGCAGGGCGGAATTTCCCATTGGTCAGAGTACTCCGTTGTTAGGCAGGCGAGGCGGTGCGGGGCGGAGCTTCTCCCTTCTGATGAGTCGGCTGTGAGGTTCAGGCAGCGCGAAGCGCCCCGAGCCGCCGCCGCCAGCCCGCCCGCGACCCACCGCCCGCCGCCGCCGCTCGTCCTGAGGAGCCGCCGCCGCCCGCCTCCCCTCGCCCCTTCCCCCCCAGCGCCATGGCCTCGGGATCCGAGTAAGTGCGGGCCGCCCGCCGGCAGGCCGCGGCCTAGGCCCCGCCGCCGGGCCCGGCCCGGCCTAGCCCGCCTTAGCTCGCCGCGGCGCGGCGCGGCCCGGCGGCGGGCCCGATCCGTCCCACCGTCCCGCTGTGTCACGCAGGCCCTGAGGAGGTGGAAGCGGTGGCGGGAAGGGGATCGGCCGTTCCCCGGCGCCCCCGGGCCGGGCCTCCCCGGGAAGTGTCGAGTCATGGGGGGGGGAGGGGGGGCGGGGAGGGAGGGAGGGAAGGGAAGGCGAGGCGAGGCCTGGCCGGGCCGGGCTGGGACTCCAGCTGCGCCCTAGCCGTGCCCGCGGCCCGGGGCCGCCTACCTGCCGTGCCCCGGCGCAGCCCGGGCCCTCCCGGCTGGGCTAGGCCTTAGCTAGGGAGGGCTTTGTTTTCCAGGCCCCGAAGCAGTTGGCGGGGCAGCGAGAGGGGGAGAGGGGTGTCCCGGTCCCCTCCTCGCAGCAGCCCTCGGGCCAGGGCTAGCAAGTGACTTGGCATTAGCAGAGGCAGACATGTTGTGCCCGGCCGGCCTCCGTGGCAGCTGAGGCAATCGGCTATATTTTCGTCTCCGGTGTCTTGCCTCACTCCGTTTTCGATTCCAGGCTGAGGATCATCTTTCATGCTCCTCAAAAATGAGTTGAGTAATAGTGGACTCTCAGCTTCCGGCCCACATGCGCAAGCCACTTCATTGCCCCTTGCAAAAAGTAAAAATAGAACCTAAAGAAAAATTTCCCAAATTCAAGAACACTTGAAGTGACTTCTTGGCTTTGTTAGAGGCACTTTCAGTCTCTTTAGTGTCTGTTGTTTATGTTCACCTTTTCTTTTGCAACTCCTGAAATTTAGACCTGCTCAGTTCTACTGAGTCAGTTCCAGCAAGGTGTGCCAAGAATTCAGTGTCTGTGGGAGAGCTTCTGATGGAAGTGATGGTCTCAGAGGCGTAATTTGCAGCTTGTCTTTAAAAACAAATTTCTACTTTAGCAAAGTTACTTTCACCACACTGGAATCAACAAAAGTTATTTTGCAAGTGGAAAACAGTTACTTTTTAGTTTCCATTTTTGGGTCAGTGTTGTTGGCAGCCATCTTGCTGAACTGGGCTTAGCATAGCGAGTAGCATTGCAAGAGCTAAGACAGTGCGGTTTCTAAAGGGATACTCGTTTTCGTGTGCCTACCTGTCTGAAACAGTGATTGAGAACTTGGCATCTCGAGCATGGGTATGAACTCACCGCTGCTTTGCAATGTGCTGTTCCAGTAAGTGGCTGCAATCATCAAATACCTCACTCATTTGCTTCAATGGATAAAATTTTTCTTGGATTTTTTTTTTTTTTTAATACTTACCAGATCAGTGTGTAACATGGATTTTCAGGGTGGTAAGAAACTGCAGACAGGTTTTATCTTGGAAGCAAGTTCATGAAGATGTTAATAAAAAGACACACCAGCATACAGAAGGCATGACTGTTTTCACTTTCATTATTGCAGCTGGAATCAGTTTGAGTCAGTGCCTTTTCACTATATTTTTAGCACTGACTTGCAGGAGGAACGTATTTCCCTAGTTTCAGTGGACCTTTGGAGGTTGGTAGCCGTTTTCAAAAGAATCGGTAATTGGTAATTACTTTCTGCTCTTGCTCTTGGCACCATCCACCATAATGCATAGCCTCTGGGCATTATCACATGCTGAACTAGGGGAGCTTTGACACAGAGAAGAACGATGAAGTGATGTAAGTGGTAGAAAGTCGTCCCCACCCCTCCCCTGTGACAAATGGAGGTTTTGGACTGCTTTACTGAGAGAGAAAAGGGGGCTGAGGATGGGAACCGGGAACCCATTTATTGTTGGTATTTAGGGCTGGTACATATTTGCTTCAGTTTTACTGATGTCTTGCACTTTGTATGCAAGTTTGGCAGGCTTGATGCAGGCTTTGAATTTCCTTTTAATTTCAAACCAGCTTTAAAGCTACGTTTTGTGTTCAGTTTATCTCTTTGTTGAGTCAGTGAAAGAAAGAAGTGAGAGGGGAAGTGTGTGAGGGAGCTGACAAAAGGGGTGAGTAGGGGATATGATCTAGAGGATTTGCACCAGGCTCTCTCTGAACAGGAAACTCATTGAGGAGCTTTAAAAATTACCTAGGTTAGCTGTCTGTCCTGCCCTTTGCTAGAGTTTACCAGCACGCGTAGGGAAGTTGGCAGGAGAGAGTCCCAACCCATGCCTTAGGCTTTCCTGCTTAATATTTTCCGTTCAAGCTCTCCTCCTCTGATGCACCGATGTCGGGGGTTGTCTGCATGTGCTTGAGGTGCCCAGGCATATTTTGCTCCGTCATCTCTGTTACAGCATGAGGAACCCCCAGGAGAGATGCAGTAAGAGCAAATGGTGATGATGATGATACTATAAATTGCTACTGGAAGATGGGTAGTGCTTGTCTCTCAAAGCCCTTAACCTTGTCTGGAGGAGTAATAACATCACTTTCCTGTGTAGCTGACATGTAATTTCATAACACCTCTGTTTCTTTGTCTGCAGAACCATCAGGTCAGATAACTTAAGCTGACCCCGTGCATTTAGATGCCTGCATGCTGTTTCTTGGAGATGTTTATTCCATTTTTAATGCCTCCAAGCTTTTTGATTGCTTTAAGTGCAGTAATGTACTGACAACATTGATCCAGCCCTCCCTTATTACTTAGGAAACTGTAGATGCAGCTCTTCAGTACTAAAACTTTTTTCTCGCATTCAGCAGAACCAAGTGGACCTCTTGCTGTGCTCTTCAGCACTGCTGTGTGTCAGCAGGTATCTGAACTTTCTTTCCAGATTTATACAGCTTTTGGTTTATTGACAGTTTTAGTCCAAAAGCTTCCACTTGCTGCCTAGTCCCTCTTCCATTTATTTTTATCTTGTGTCCCAGACTGTTTTTCAGGCTGCACGGCAGGCTCTGCATCCCAAGGACAGCCGCTCTGTTTCAGAGACAGTTTATGTAGCCAAAGTCTGGCAGTGGTTTCTAATCAAAAGGCCTTCGGATCTACATGTCATGTGCAGAGGGATATGAGTTACAGTCACACTTTGAACAGCCTAAGTAGGAGTATTGTTTCTTCTGGTGTCCCTCAGGTCAAGTTTTAAAATCTATCTGCTAAATTCATTTCCACTGTCCAGGAGCTAATGCTGAGGCAAGGTCCTTAGAAGTCAGTTGTTGGTTTTAGCCTGTCTGAACCGATACATTGTCAGGCCAGTTTTCTTATTGTGCGCTCAGTTTTCCTGGAAATCCCAGACCTCTTAGGACTCTACCAGGACCATGTTTTAGATTGAATTCATGAGCTCCTTCCTGGATGTATCCAGCAGCCTTGCTTGTGTCTTTTTGGCTTCAGAGAAAGGGTCTGTAACACCTCACATTGAAAGGGATGGATGTTGATTCTTACCTCTTGCACTCTTTAATGAAGAGAGGAAAAACGTGACTTTCCCAGTGCTGGCAGTCCAGGAAATACATGCTTTACAACTCCTCCTTTTGTTCACTTAAAATAATGTTGTGTCTCATTTCCAACATGTTTCCTATGCTACCAGGGCTTATGCGAAACTTGAAAACCTCGTGGAAACAAGCTGGCTGCCCTCATAGTTTTACTTGGTATTGTTCTCCCTTTTAAGTGTCAGAGAAAGGAGCCAATACCACATAGTCTGTCTTGGAAAAACCTGTCTTGAGGGGCGGAGAGACCTGGGGTAACATCACGCTGTAGGTATGTCACCCCTCTCTGATGTACTTTTAAAAATGCAGTGAGCGTGCCAAGTGACACTCTGCTGCCACAGTCTGCATTCGTGCTGTGTAGCTGCTTGCTCTGCCACTTCCACTCAAGGTTGGATTTCTTCTGGTTATTTTGCCCCTAAAAGAGCAAAATGGAGCCAAAGTGCACGGCCAGCACCGTTGTGCACAAAGCCCCCCTGCTCTTTGCTGGTGCTTGCTTAGGACGAATGAAGACTTTATTTTCTTTTCTTTGTCAGAATCAAACCAAACTTACAAAGTTTTCTGTTCCGACCTTAGACAGTGGCGTATCTGGAATACTTGGAGAAAGCAGTCAGGTGCCCACCAAGGGAAGTTACAACAGTCTGCCACTGTTGTGGCAGCTTCCGAGAGCTACTTGGGGATCAGTTGATTCAAATTCACATTTCTTTCACAGAGTGAATTATTTGCTGTATTAGATTTTGAAGGTAATTGCTTAATCTGCCTTTCTTACATTTCTTTGCTGTTTGATTTGCTCCATTTTGTCAAGGCAAACAAATTCTCTGTCATATTTGTTGTGGTCTAGTGGGCTAGAGCTGCAATGACTCCTGTGAAGGTATTATGGAAAGGTGCTTCTATCCAAAAAAAACCCCATTTTTCATGAGCACTTGAATATTTCTGCGGGCTTGCTAGGTTTAACTAATAGGCCTTGACAGGCTAAACTCTTACCACTCTTCCTGTCAGGGGAGCTGCAGCATTGTCCTTTAATTCCCCTATTTATCTGGGATTTGACACCAAATGGACTTGAACTTTTGTTTCGGTGGCTGTGGTTACATGTGATTTCAGATGAGTCTGACTAATTCTTTTAGGAAAAACATCTTACAGTCAGCAACATCTCACCAACCACTTCTTTTCATAGATAGCTTGATAGCTATTTCCATTTGAGGCTAGTAAAGTAGTTGTATTTACTGACAGAAGACATTGTGCTTTGAGCTCCTGCAACTGGGGCCTGGGAAAAAGTATTTTCTTTTGTCTTACAAACAAGTATAGTTTCTAAACAACAAGACAACAAAGGAACCTGTAGGAAATGGAGATGAAAACAGGGGGGTGGCTGGAAAGGGGGGAGCAGTATCACTCAGCCTCATAACTTTTATTTTCTTTGCCAGTTCTAAAGCGGATGACTTATCGACTGCTATTCTGAAGCAGAAGAACAGGCCCAATCGGTTAATTGTTGATGAAGCCATCAATGAAGACAACAGTGTTGTGTCACTGTCCCAGGTGTGTCATCTGTAATAGCAGAGCATTTAATCTGGTAATTTGCAAGTTGTGTATTAAGTTGAAATGTAACTTTGCAACATGAGTCTAAGTATTTGTGTCAGAAGCTGCAGCTGTTACTAGTAAGGGAGGGTTGGTTTGTTTTCTGACACTCTTCCATGATAAAAGGTATTTTAATTCTAATTTGTAGGATTCAGTTGAGCTTGTGCCCTTAGTCTGGCTTCAGGATTAGCTCTTGACCAGTGTAGCGGGAGCCTCTGTCCTTGGGGATTTAGTACATTGCTTCCAAGATGTAATTCTCTAAAGTCAAATAACTCTCCTTCAAATGCTCAAATTCTCGTTTTGTCAAAAGCTTGTTCTAATGCTGTTACTGTTTACAGGCAAAAATGGACGAATTGCAACTGTTCAGAGGAGACACCGTTCTGCTAAAAGGAAAGAAGAGGAGAGAAGCAGTCTGCATTGTTCTGTCAGATGATACCTGCTCAGATGAGAAGATTCGAATGAATAGGGTTGTTCGCAACAACCTGAGAGTGCGCCTGGGTGACGTGATCAGGTGAGGACTCATTTGCTAACTGTTGCGTATTCCTGGGTTGACTACATAATTTGTGTGCTGGCTCTGAATTGATTGAGTCAGTAGCAGAAGCACAATCTGCAGGAGGTATTCTTACGTCTTCCAGAGTAGATCACAGAAATGTGTTGAAATGCGTGGCTTACATCGGGGATCTCTGTTTACTTTTGCATGTGTTTCTGGCTGTATGCATATTCAGATTAATACTAAAAAATTATGCTAAAGATTCTTGAAGTCTCTTCAGGACCTTTATGAGCCCAGGGCCTGTCATTAAATTGCATGGTTCAATTATCCCACTGTTGTCACAGTCATCTGCCCAGATTTACATTGTCGACTGAACTCGCAAATTTTTCTTGTCTAAATTTTTAATGTCTACAGTGTTAACTGTGGAAGGCATTAAGCAACATTGTAATTGGTCTGATAGTATCTGGGCTGCCCTATGGCAAACAGAAATTAAAAATTCCTAGAAGTGAGTGACAAAACCACAAAGCAGTCAAATAGCAATATTAAAAATCTCCAAAGGATGTTTATATTCTGATTTTTGTTATAAAAGTAACTTTAAAATTAGGAATGCTTTAAAAGTGTGGCAGGGATTTTGTTGTGCAATGCTTGCAGAAAGTATTGGGAAAGCGTTGAAGTGTATATCTTTGCTTATGGAGACAGGTTCCATTCTGTGATGGGAGTGGGAGGAAAAAACGTGAGCATTTCTTAAGCATAGAAATGCTGATTTTCAGGCTTCAATATGGGAGGGCTGACAGCTCCTCCTCTAGAGCATCTTCCTAATCTGGAATATCCTGCATGTGCTGAGAAAATTGGAGCCTGGTTTCTGACACTAGACTGCTGGGGTGCTATCTGAAATAATCTTTAAGTGAAGAATGTGTTTCATACAAACTTTGTAGAGTAGAGCAATGAGGCTGTTCCACCCATCTCTCTAAATGCCAGTTTTAAAGACCACTGTATTTGGAACAGAACAGTGCTTTGAGGCAGTCTGTGGGTTTAAAGTAAAGGTGAATCCTGACTTTAACCTCATGTGAGGTTAATGTTGAGCCATTTCTAGTGTGACAGTTCAGCTCCTGCTCTCCCCTTCTGTGCTCGGACTCTGTCCATAGTAGTTCTCAGCCTTCCAAATGTGTTACCAATTGTCATAGCTTTGTTGTGAGGGTCAGAGAATTTTCACACCTCTTGCCCTTAAAGTTTTTCTTGCTGTTCTTTAACTGCTTTTTGTGTTACTTTCTGTGGCCTGGTTTCTGCCAAAATGCAGATTCACACACTAATTGCTTCCTGCTTGTGGTCTGTCAACTGTTTTCATTCTGGGGCAGTCTGTCTTTTACTTTACCTTTCCGCTATGTTCTCTCTGTAAAGCATGTGGTAGAAGAGTCTATTAAGAGCCTTGAGCAAAGTCACATGTGAAAAGTTGCATGCTCAGCTGCAGTTCCATGTAGGCTTTTCTTAGCTGGCAAAGGCAGTTTGAGCTTTCTGCCACAGCTTGATAACTCTGAGCTAGCACTACAGTAGGCTGTTGGCCTACATGCTGAAATATTAGCTGAAGTGTTTATTTAAAAAGGGGGAAGGAGCCTTCAGACCTAAATGTCAGCCTCCACAAAGTGGGACTGACAGACACCTGGCTGTAAGCTGGTTACCCCTGGTTGGTACTGTGAGAGCCTTTGCTCAGAACCAGGATTATCAGCAACAGGGCCTCTGGTCTCTGTAGCAGGTTATGAGAGAGTGAGGAAGGAACAAAGGGCTTCCCCCAGCTCCCTTTCCCTTGCAGTTGGTTCAGCAGTAGCTCCTTGTTGAAGCAGAAGCTAGCTCATGACTCTCGCAGGTCTCTAGTAACTTGTGAATGTGCCTTGGGGGGGGTGAGGGGGACTACAAAAGAGCAGGGAGCAGGAAAAAAGTATGAAACTCCCCAGCAGTCTTGGACAGGGCTGAGAGGAGTGAAGGAAAATGTATATTGCAAAGACTCGTTCTTGATGGGCATGATTTTTGCCCTGTCAGTACTGAGATGTTCTTATGCAGGTGGGAAGTCTCACCAGCGCTTTGGAGGGTCCTTTCTGGCATTTGTACTGACCTGGGAAGGGGCATCACTGCCTTTTCCATGTAAGTCCAGCATGTTGTGGCTAACTGAAGTTTTCTTCTGTTGCAGCATCCAGCCTTGCCCAGATGTGAAATATGGCAAACGTATCCATGTGCTGCCAATTGATGACACGGTAGAAGGGATCACGGGGAATCTGTTTGAGGTCTATCTCAAGCCGTACTTCCTGGAAGCGTACAGACCCATCAGGAAAGGTAATAGCGCCTGTTATTGAAGTTCTGATGGCAGCGAGTGTGAGCTAGTCCTGAGACTGAACAAAGAGAATTTCTAGGAGCTTGCACAGATCTCCATGAAGCATTATACCAACATGTGTAGAGTGAGATCTTGGTGGTGCTGATGTAATTTTTTCTTGATCTTCGGAAAAAAGGGTGATTGCTGCTGCTGGCTGGCAGAGCAGCTTGGTAGTTCTCCTGCATTTTTTTTGCTATATGGGATGGGAGAGCATCAGAAAAGGCTCAGTTAGCACACAGGAGAAAATCTCATTAAACTAAGTTGCTACCACTTAACGGGATTGGGGAGTTGCCCACATATTAATCAATTGGTTGGATATAGCACCTGGCACCCTGACTAAATTAACTTCTTCAAAGTAATTTAATTAATAACTGGGAGAGTGCTTAGAAAACCAAATGCACTTTTAGAGTTGTTTTAGTAGCACTTTTGCTGGAACAAATAGGTCCTAATACAGTAGAAACACAGGTTGGAGTTATCCAGCTTCTGTAGCCCAGTTGAGCCAGGAGTCTGACTGCAGTATTAAATACTATTCTGCTTTTGGAGACAACTGGTTATAACTAGTAACAGCTAGTTATAATAACTTCAAAATTAATTTTTCATTGTTAGGGCTTTTTGCCTGTTTTAGAAGTGTTAAATTGAAACTGAATGGAAAAGAAATGTGATTCCTTGCCTTTGTGTTCTGTATTTAGGCAGAGTATTCTTTTCTATTGTTTGCTGGTTTCATTTGCTGTTTTGTTACTGGATGAAATTTGAGAACTTCAGCTGCTGTGGGTCTAAACGGTGCTTGGGTAGTCACAGTACATTCAGCTCTGGAGCTTAAAATGCAGAGCAGTGTTAAAAATGCCAGCAGCCTATGCCTTTGTAACCCACCTCCTTGTCCTCTGAGGCTGTTGGTAGTACAAGGGTCAACATTTTGCAGATGTTGGTTGCAGCAGGCTACTGAATTGTGGGGTTTTACAGGTGACATCTTCTTGGTGCGTGGAGGGATGCGTGCAGTGGAGTTCAAAGTGGTGGAGACGGATCCAAGTCCATACTGCATAGTGGCTCCGGACACTGTGATCCATTGTGAAGGGGAGCCCATCAAACGAGAGGTGAGCAGAATCCTGCCATGCGGTTCTCCTGCTGAATCCCCTCTGTCTGAAATTTGTTTCTGTGACAGTCCTTGAGAGCAGCAGTGTTTGCAGTTCTTGTTGTGGCATTTTGTGTATTGAACGTAATGGTTAGAAATTCCAGTTTCAAGAGACAAGCTGCTGCTGAAGATAGTCAGAGAAATGTACTTCCAGTGTCCTTCATATGCTGAGATAGCACCAATGCGTAGGTTTGATGACGAGTTGCCATATTTTGGCAGCAGCTGGTTTTGCATCTGCTTCCAGATAACTCATGTTGGATTCAGATGCATCTTTTAATTCCAAAGTTGGCTTGATGCGTAGCAGGGAGAGCTTACAAAGTTGCTAAATTTCATACTACCTGAAAAGAAAGCAATTATTGCTTTTTCAGTGAGAAATTTGAAATCTCAAAATGGTTGATTAAAAAAAAATAAAATTCTTCAGCCCTTTAAGGTATCTAGCCTTGAGTGTCCCAAGCTTGAGGCAGCCTGAGTGGCTTCTCTGTCAGGTCTTGGCCACCTTATTATTACGGAGTAGCAAATCTCAGAGAAATGAGCTAAGGTGGTTGTATACTTCATAAAGTAAGTGCCTGCAAATCTGGGTGAGGGCTGATTTGTAGTTAGCTGCCTTATGAAAAATTCACCTCTGTGTGACACTTGTGAGACTATGTCTGGGCACCGTATGAGTCCAGTTTGGGCTCTTCAGGACACAGCAGAGACAGATAGGAGCAAGTTCAGCCAAGGCTACCAAAATGATAAGGAGTTGGAGGTCAGAATGAATGACGAGGCGCTGGGAGAGTGGGATGAGGGAGCCTAGAGAAGGGAAGGCAAAAGGGCAGGCTTACTGGTGGGAAGGGGTAGATGACCAGGCTCTTCTGAGACCTGTGCCCAGGGACAGGACTAGAGGCAGTGACATAAGCTAGATCAAGGGAAATACCCAGTAGATACTAGGAAAAAGGTTTCCACCAGCCCTGGAGCAGGGCCCAGAGGGCAGGAATCTTCAAACCTGGAGACCTTCAGTGCTTGATGGGGCCAGACCTTGAATGACCTGCTTGAGGTAGTAGTTCCTGTTTGTGGGGCTTGGACTGAGCCCCTCTGAGATTCCAGGCTGTGTTGGTTTATTATTTTAGTGTGGCCCAATGTTACAAATAACTAAGGCCAGTAGAGATTTGGACGGCCAAATGAGTGGGTGCTGTAGAGCTGTACTGGAAGAGTTGATGACAGTTGATCTTACCTGAGTGTCTGGATCTTAACATTCGGTCTTAATTTGAGTCAATCCTAAAGACAGCACTATGTCTGAGAACTGTGTGATAGCTAGAGTATGTCAAGAAGTTAGAGATATCACAATTTAAGGAATAAGTCTATCTTATACTGAGCTTCGTTGTGTATTGCTATCTTTGTTAGCCACATCAGAGGGTCATGGAGCTTGTTTTGTGCTAGAGTCTCTAGAGAACCTCGCAGCAGAGGCTTTCATTCAAGGGGGTCGGCTTCAGTGAGGTTTAGGTACGTGCATGCAATTCCCTTTGTATGTCTGGGAAGACAGAGCAAGAAAACAATTGTAGAAGACGCCAGGAAGACTTGAAAGTGAGACTCTCAAGACAACAAAGAAATGGCTCTGAGCAAAAACCTGGATTCCTGGCTTCTGTAAACTGGGAGAGGTTGTTGAACTATTGTTTTCACTCACATGTTTAATATATTTCCTTCCGGATAGGATGAAGAGGAGTCACTGAATGAAGTGGGTTATGATGACATTGGTGGCTGCCGGAAGCAGCTGGCTCAAATCAAAGAGATGGTGGAACTTCCACTCCGACACCCTGCGCTCTTCAAGGCCATAGGGGTGAAGGTAAGTCCCTGTGTGCACCAGGCGGATGAGTGGGTTTGCCCTTGCAGATGACTCTTGATCTCAGAGGTTTATGAGGAATTGGTGGGGGCAATAAGAAATTTTGGGGGATTTCTTTTATATTGGTGTTAGGAAAGTGTTTTCTTACGTGTTCTGGACACAAATTAAAGTACTGGCAATTTGTAAAGTGAAGTGATGCTTTGAATCAGTGCTGTCAGTTACTGGCAAGGTTTTGTTTGTGTGTCATGCAAAGTAGTAAGGGTGTTGATAGCAATGCTGGGATAGCAGCTGTTGCGTGAGTTTGCATCACAATTTCGGACTGGCTTTATCAAATGCTTACAAATTCACTGTGAAGCTACTTAGACATTCAGATACTAGCTCACCACTTAAGTCCCTTGCCTTTGTGCTCAGCCTCCACGTGGGATCCTGCTGTACGGTCCTCCTGGCACTGGTAAAACACTGATTGCCCGAGCGGTGGCCAATGAAACGGGGGCTTTCTTCTTCCTCATTAACGGTAAGTTTTGTGGCTGCTTTTGCCCCAGATCTGGTATGTGCTCATTCATCCATCCATTCATCCATCTTATGGTAATGAATGGTGTTAACAGGACTTGTAGACCCATGTTGTCTCCCTGACATCCTTCCTTACCTCTTTCAAGTGTGTCTCTGGGGACATTTGGAGGCTGTTTGTGTGGAAGCATCTGTAGTTGCACTTCCCTTAAACTTGATTGTGTTGTAGCAGGGTGGTTTGAAGACAGCTCTGTGATGCAGGGACTTGGAGTCTGTCTGTCTGGGTGTTCATTTATGTTGGTGAGGGCAGAGCTGGGAGTGAAGTGCTGAGATTATTCTAAGTATATGGGTGCAAGACACTTGTTTCTGTTGCTGTGACCGTGTTCCATTCAGAAAAGCAACCGGTCTGCTGTAGATTTCTCTTTCCCCTCAAGTAAAACACAAGACCTGTTTTGTTTCACGTAACATTAAGTGGGAGGAACTTTCCTGAAATCTGTAATGAGTATCTTGGGACTTAACTGCTACAGCTGAGAGTTATCAGTAGGAGGTTCTGCCACTTGTAGTTGAGATGGTTATGGATTTATGTCTGGTAAGAACCAAATTCTAAATTTTCCTTGCTGCTTTTCTGTTCCATTTTACAGTCGTATAATTATAGAATCATTATGGCTGGAAAAGACCTTTAAGATCATCACGTCCAATTCCAGTCAGTGCTGGAGTAACTAAACATTTGTACCGAAGGACTGTTGCTTTGCTTTTCTGGTTACGATCACATAGACCCATGAAGGTGATAGCAAAGGAGTGTATAGCACAGGAGAGCAGTGACCAGTGGTAGGGAAGTGACTTGCTTTGTGTCTGAAGACATCAGATGTAAATGGGCTTGTTTTAACCATATGTTGCCCTTGTCATACACATCCTAAGTGTGTGGAAGCTGTCACTGAATGGTAATGAGCCAGCCGTTTCTTTAGACACTTGTACTCCTATTGCATAATAAAAGTGACATTGTCAGAGTTAGTGATGTGTTCTCCGTCTGCTGGTCCCAAGCCTGGAGCTGCTGGCAGTGTTGTAGACAGAGCTGGTATGAACTGGTGAGTTACCTGTAGTGAAACACACTTAGTACCTGCTCACACCAGTGGCTCTGCAGCTGGTGAGCTTCAGTCAGCTAGCAGCTTTGCACTCGTGCCATTCAGGTTTCTTTTCTTGGATCTTTTAGAAGCGTACTCTTCATAACCACTCTCATCAGCATGATGGAAAAATCTGTAAAAACAGAATACATCTGTAAGTCTGCACTAGTGTTCAGCAATTGTAGGACATCTCAGGGGAATGCTGTTCTTCCTTCTGGGATTGATGTGCTTACATATTTTTATATTTTTTTAAATTTATTCTTTGAGAGGAGATGGGATTTGGACTTTTGCTTTTTTTGGTTTTGTTTTGTTGGTTTGGGTTTTTTTAAATAATTTATAGGATCTTACAGAGGTAAATGTATACCTGAGTAATGTAAGTGCAAGGCAGCTTCAGTATCTTACAGCTTTTTCCTTCCCTACCCTGATAATTCATCACCATATAATTTGATTGCTTCTCTTGCAAGCTAGGACTGGCATTAACAGTGTGTGGTGGCACATTACAGAGAAGCTCACCAAGTGTGAAATAGGGTAAGGAAAGAGGCAGCTAAAGGTAGCTCATTGACTAGCGCTGTATTCTGTTAGAGTAAACTGAAACACCAGAATAATGATAGAAAGTAATTCCTCATGCTGTTCTTGCCTGTTCAGCTGCGAATTTAGTAAACTTGATTGATAGTATTTGCTTTGGCTTGAAATATAGATTCTCCCATGTGAATGTTGTACCAGAAAAATGCAGCTGCATGCCTTGGGGCTAGCTGCCTTTCTTCTGGGTGCCACAGTGCGGCTATTTTTCAGGTCCTGAGATCATGAGCAAGCTGGCTGGGGAGTCTGAGAGCAACCTGAGGAAAGCCTTTGAAGAAGCAGAGAAGAACGCTCCTGCCATCATCTTCATTGATGAACTGGATGCCATTGCTCCTAAGAGAGAGAAGGTAAAGAAATCCTGTAGAAAGTAAAGAAACATGTCCTTTTTGGTAGCAGCTGGCGTGAATCTCTGCCTTTGACTACAGGGTAAAGCAGTATTTAACATAACAACTGATTTCAGTTGGGCATGGGAAGACTCAGATATAGTTCATGATGTTTCTTAACAGCTGGCGGCTGTCATATCTGTGCGCTTTGGTGCAGCAGTAGCTCCTGTGCTGTGTTGTAGAGCTTTTGGCCTAACCACTGCTTTCTCTCTCTGTAGACACATGGGGAGGTGGAACGTCGCATAGTGTCTCAGCTGTTGACTCTTATGGATGGACTGAAACAGAGAGCACATGTGATCGTTATGGCAGCTACGAATAGACCTAACAGCATTGACCCAGCACTCAGGCGATTCGGTAACCACAACTGCAGTCTCCTTCTTGTGTATCACATACTTTGTTAGAGGATTGGAAGGATTGAGCAGAAATTATTACTAAACATCTTCTGTGTGTTACGTAAACTATTGACTTGTCTCCAGCTGCTTGTTTGAAATTCGTTTCTAGGCTTCCAGCCTTTGGTATAATTTTCTGTGCCGTATTAGGTTAGAACTTGTAGAAATAAAAAAACCACTTTGAAGTGGAAAAGTGTGCTAGCCTCTATTAAGTGAAGCTATTTCAGGACACACTGTAGGAGTAAAAGCTTAAAGGGATGTTCATGCCTTAGGTTGCAGAAGGCTCTCAATTTTCTCATTTCTGTTTCTTTTATTCATGAGAAGTCCGATAGTATCTGAGAGTCAGGCTTTTGAGACTTTGCAGTGTGACTGAATGTCTGGTCTATGACTAGTTGGTAAGGTCTGTAGTAGCAAACCAGTCAAGTGTGCAGGGGAAAACAGCCTCTTAAATGTGTAGTGACGCATTTGAATGCACAGCTATGGCTAGAGGTAAATGATAGGTGTATGTACGTTAGTTAATATTGCAGTAATACCTAGGTTTCCTGCCTCTCCAGATACTGGGGCAATTCATGTTTTTCACCACTTGGGTACTGCTGTCAAAGTTGTGAAAAAGTAAATCTGTCAGTATTTCCAGACCCATCTGATGAGTACATAAAGGTAGAAATAAACAAAAAGGTCTCAATTCATGTTTTTCGCCACTTGGGTACTGCTAGGAAAGTTGTGAGAAGTTAAATCTCTCAATATTTGAAGGCCCCTGTGATGAGGACATAAAAGTAGAAATAAACAAAAATGTCTCATGGTATGTGGGTTCAGGGAAGCATATTTTCCTAAAAATGAGGCTCAGAAAAAGTTACTAAAGCAGCAGTCCTCTGCATCATATAATCTTGAACTCTAGTTAATACAGTAGTCTCACTTTCCCTAAATGGCTTAGGCCTTACCTCCTCTGATCTGACTCTGCTGCTGTGCTGATAGATGCTGCAGAGAGACCCAAAGCGCTGGCATTTTCTGAAATTGTATGTGTTTCTGGCTTGTCATCGTGTTGTTCAGTCAGAGGAAGGCAGCAACTGCAGCTCTTCTAGTTCACGGAGTCAGCAGCTCAACATATGTTTTCTACTCCCCAGGTCGTTTTGACAGAGAGGTGGATATTGGTATCCCAGATGCCACTGGGCGCCTGGAGATCCTGCAGATCCACACGAAAAATATGAAACTGGCTGATGATGTGGATCTGGAACAGGTGAGTAGCATACTACAAGGAAAGCTTGTCTCTGCAGACCAGGTGTTCCTGATGCTCTGTTTTGTAGTAGAAGAGTTGTTAAGGCTTGATCGCATAAATGTAGTTGCTCGTTTAGGACAGCCTGAAACTGGGTGAATGTGTGATCTCTGGGCTTTCTTCTGACTAGTTTACCTGTGACCATAAATCCTCACTCGCTAGTTGAGAACGGCATGGCTAAGTGAAACAAATGTGTATCAGTCCAGCCTGGAAGTGCCTTGCCAGTGTCCTCCTGGGTTTGTTTTTTGTGGCATTCTCTTCAAGAGTAAAGCGTGCCTGAAACAGGTCACGCAGAGCTGGGTGAGCATTGTGGTGACACTGGACACCACGTGTAACCTGGATGTTTCCTGTAATCTCTGTCCTGAATGAAGAACTGCAGTCCTCAGGGTTATCGTTCTGCACACCATCTGAATTTCTGTTGCAGCTTTGATCTCAAGTAGGAGGTGTAACAGTGGTGTCTTTGCCTGTTAAATATGTGGTAGCGCTTGTCTTGAATCCCCAGCAAGGCACTGATGTTCTCGTCCTCCAGAGCTTTGTTGCGCTTCCCAGTGAGTGACCAAAGCATGCATTGCCCTTGCAGAGCGCTTGCTTGTATCCCTGTGAGTCATAGTCAGTGCTCTGCTTTCAGGTGGCAAACGAGACCCATGGCCACGTTGGTGCTGACTTGGCTGCTCTTTGCTCAGAAGCTGCTCTTCAGGCTATCAGAAAGAAGATGGATCTCATAGACCTAGAAGATGAAACCATCGATGCTGAAGTGATGAACTCGCTGGCTGTGACCATGGATGACTTCAGGGTAATGCAGGAGTGCTGTTCTTTCTTTTGAGTGTAGTGTCTAATTGCTTATCTGAAGCATGTGAACATAACGTGTTAGAATTCATATAATGCCATTTCTTCTAATGATAGTGGGCTCTGAGCCAGAGCAACCCTTCTGCTCTTCGGGAGACTGTGGTGGAGGTGCCACAAGTTACCTGGGAAGATATTGGTGGTCTAGAAGATGTAAAGAGAGAACTCCAGGAGCTTGTACAGGTAAGGCTTTCCAGCAGATTTTTGCCTAGTCAGCTTGAAAAATAATTATAATAATAAAATCCGGAGCAACTTCAGATTCCCGTTTGGGCTTTGAACAGAGTAAATGCAGAGGTTTTTGTGGTACCTGCTTGCAATGGACTAAAGATACCATGCTGTTCCACCTTAGTGAACTTGGAGAGGAAAGTGCTGGGAAGCAGCATCAGGCTTTCTTTAGCTGGGTCTGCAGTGGGTGGGTGTTGTGCTACTTGCAGAAACAGCAGCAGTTCTGCTTCTCTTACATGGACACCGGCAGTGGGACCACTGCTGAGCATCCTCTTACGTGGTGGCTTCTTTATATGCCAGAAAGTGTATGAAGATTCTCATACAGAGAGCCTCTGAAGGGCTTCCCATCAGCGTTAGCACAGGGACAGGTGAGAAGGAATAGTGAAGCCTTCTACAAAGGGAGAGACTGGGACACAAATGGTTTGTGGAAACTGCTGGTGGCTGCATTGGGAGGGTTTAGGTGTGATACCTTCCTCCTTTCAGTTGGCACTGTAGAAATATCCTGTCTGCGAATAAAAGAATCTAATTTTCAATCCAATTCTCTGATGTTAAAGTCATCACCTATATCTGACCTCGTTGCTGAGGATAGATGCTCACATCAGACACCTTGTGTATCTCTGGAGAGCAGAAGGAATTGGTTAGATAATGAGCTGTTCGTTTTTGGTCCTGCAGGGCAGAGCGAAGTTGGGGTTAAGCGTGCTGGAAAACTACCTGAACTGGTACTTAGTCTTTAGAGGTAAATAGGTTGTTTAAGGCAGCTCTCCAATTTAGCTGTGGTGCTTTTCAAAACCATGTCCATTTAAAAACTCCAGTGGCACCGAGCAGGCAGGATCTTGTGTTTAACCCACCAGAAATCTCAGGTAATGTTTCTGGTAGGAGGAGAAACAAAACTGACCTAGAGAAAGATGTCCCTGCCCATGGCAGAGGGGTTGGATTAGATAATCTTTGAAAGTCCCTACCCACCCAAACCACTCTGTGAGTCTAAGGTGCAGGCCTGTTCTGCCTCATCACAAGAGGTGTTTGTTTGTTTGTTTTGTTCTCCTTCAGTATCCTGTGGAGCACCCAGACAAGTTCCTCAAATTTGGCATGACCCCATCAAAAGGGGTCCTGTTCTACGGGCCGCCTGGTTGTGGTAAGACACTGCTGGCCAAAGCCATTGCCAACGAATGCCAGGCAAACTTCATTTCCATCAAAGGGCCAGAATTGCTCACCATGTGGTTTGGCGAGTCTGAAGCCAACGTGCGCGAGATCTTTGACAAGGTAAGTGTTTCTTCTACTCCCTGTGCTATGTTTGTGCTGAGGTACCCCCAGAACTTTGCCTCCACTGTTTCTGTCTTAACTGGCCTGGTTCTTGTTTGTGTCTTTTGTGCCTTCCTCACTTGCACTGAGAGCAGAAGCTGCTTTCCTGATGTTAGGAAGTTAATCCTCTTCAGCAACATAACTATTTAAACTGGTTTGTCTGGCTGCAGTTTGTATCTGTTGTTACAGGATAAGTGCCCCAGTGCCTTAGCAGTCAGGCTATCATTAGGATGGCATAGCTATCCTCCACATCCCTGAAAACTTACCTTCACACCTCATTAGCCATCACCATCTACAGATTTTCAAAATATCCTGTGGGTTCTTATCCTGCAGTATATGTGGATTAGAAAGGAGCTCACTGCTACTGCCCAGTTGCCGTGTAGCTAGTGTTGCCTCCTGTCCCAGAAGGTATCTGGATGGATTATCCTGGGAATCCTCGCTGTTGTGGTGAGGGAAGGTGTTGACAGAACAAAGTTGGAAAGAGAATGAGAGAGAAAAAAATTCAGGTTGGGAAGGGGAACCTCAGAGGCCATCTTGTCCAGCTGTGTGTCCAGAGAAGGGAGATGACTTGGATGTTGGATCAGGTTGCTCAGTGCCTTGTGTTCTGAACATGTGCTAAGGGATGGATGATCCCTGTCCTCTCTGGGCCTGTGTGCTAGGGGTTGAGCTCTCTCGCTGTGAAGAATTTTTTTTTCCTTATTTCTAACTGGAATTTTCTGTGCAGCCATTTGTGCCTGTGGTCTGTCATCCTTTCACAGCACACCTCAAAGAAAGATCTGGCTCCCTTTCCCCTATAAATACCCATCAGGTATCTGAAGACAACGACTGGATTTCCCCCTTCCATTGGATGTATCTCGCATACTGATACTTGAGTGCCTAAATAACCAGTGAACATCCCCAGGTCTTGCAGGGAGAGTTCTAGTCCAGGCAAATTGGCTCCAGCTTTCCCTCTAGGCATGGGAGTTACCACGCTTCTGCCTCGTTCACAGTGCTCCCGGCTTTGGGGAAATTCAGCTTGTTGTTCAGGAGAATTTAATTGAGGGTTTGTGTGGTGGGAGACTGTTCCGGAGCAGCTCCTCCAAGCTCCCTTGCAGCAGCAGTGGTCTGGTAGTCCTCTGAGCTGCTTTAATGGTAGGGCAGGCTTAGTGTGAAATCAGCGTGCTCATCGCCGGGTGGTATTAGCATGGAGTAATTGTTCCCGTTTGCTTTTTGCAGGCCCGCCAAGCAGCTCCTTGTGTGCTCTTCTTTGATGAGCTGGACTCCATCGCAAAGGCGCGAGGTGGGAATATCGGCGATGGTGGTGGTGCTGCAGACCGTGTCATCAACCAGATCCTGACAGAGATGGACGGCATGTCCACCAAGAAGAACGTCTTCATCATCGGTGCCACCAACAGACCAGACATCATCGACCCAGCCATCTTGCGCCCTGGCCGCCTGGATCAACTCATCTACATCCCCCTGCCTGATGAGAAGTCCCGGGTTGCTATTCTTAAGGCCAACCTGAGGAAATCACCAGTTGCCAAGGTAGGATCTACGCACTGACTGTGTCTGACTTGGGTTTGCTGTGTGCCGCATGTGCTCCTTACAAGCTGGGAACAGAGCAGAGAGCTGGTGGCTGCTCCACGCGGTACGGAGCTGGGAAACCTTCAGTCCTTGAAGGATGGAAGTGAAGAGGTAGGGGGAGGCTTGAGCTCTGAGGCTAGGTGTCAACAAAGCTCGGTGTCGGTGTGTGAGCACAGTGGGTCTTTGTCACATGGTGGAGTTCTGCCCACGGTGTGGGAACTGGAAAGCCTGTTATGGCAAGATGGAAAAGATTCTTGTACTCAGAAAGAAAAGCAAATGTAGAACACGGGGGTGGGAAAGGGAAATTGAAGTGGAAGCATTGCAGTTAATTGTCGCTGAACTCTATCATAGGCAAGAGCTATGTCCCTTGCCTGGGGAGCAGGCAATAATGCAAGTTAATCAGAGAAAAGCAGATGTCGAGTGAGAGCTCAAGCTTCTTTTGTGCCAAGCTTAGCTTTTTAGGTGCTGTTGGGAAGGAAAGCTTCAAAGGAGGCTGCAGTATTGCCCTCTCAGTTGAGGGCGAGGAGGAGGAGGTTGGTTTTCTTGGTCTGCTTGTGCCCTGTCTCCATTTCCAATCTGAAAATTTCATTTGACTCCTAATGCTGAGACGTGAGCAAATCGTATCCTAAATCCACAAGTGCAGAGGCATTTACAGCTGCTTCGCAGCATCTTGCTGGGTGTGTAGGGAGTGTGGCCTGCCTTCGTGTCTGGTTAACTTTTCCCAGAAATAAGAACGTGAACAGCTCATCTTTTGAAAACTGGGCAAAATAAAGGCAGCACCATGGTACCATGGGATCTGAAGACATCTCTGTCACCTGAGGTTGTAAGGTGTTAAGGAGAGGTCTCTCTTGTTTTTTTTCACTAGGATGTTGACCTGGATTTCCTAGCTAAGATGACCAATGGCTTTTCGGGGGCCGACCTGACAGAAATTTGCCAGCGTGCCTGCAAACTGGCCATCCGTGAGTCCATCGAGAGTGAGATCAGGCGAGAACGCGAGAGGCAGACCAACCCTTCTGCCATGGTGAGTGGGGCACTCTGAGCTTTCCCTTCTCAGGTGGGTGAGGCGTGATGTGTTCTCTCCGTAATTTTCGGATGGGGACGAGTGGGCTCTGGCACAGAGCGTGGAGCTGGAGCACTTTGTTCTCATCTTGTGGGAGGTTCAGGGCCTCCTGGGGTGCCTCACGGTCAGCATTGCTGAGAAGGCCCCCGCTGCAGCCCTGACTCACGGTCTGCTGCAGTGTCCCTCTCCAGCCCCTGCCTTGGGCGTTGGAGCCTCCTGGGCCGGAGGAAGGCGGTGGGTGGTGGAGCTCGGGCACGCAGCTCACCTGGGCCCTCTGTCCCGCTGCAGGAAGTGGAGGAGGATGACCCGGTTCCCGAAATACGCAGGGACCACTTTGAGGAGGCCATGCGCTTTGCTCGCCGTTCAGTCAGTGACAACGACATCAGGAAATACGAGATGTTTGCACAGACTCTACAGCAGAGCCGTGGCTTCGGCAGCTTCAGGTAACCATGAGGGAGTCGGGGGAGGGCAGCGTGGCTCAGCCGGCCCCAGAGCAGAGCACCAAGGCATCTTTCTGCTGGATTTTGGGTAACAAACCCCTCTTCCACTGTGGTTTCCCATTCTCCCCAGCATGCACAGCAGCCAGTAGACAACGTGGCGGGTGTAGGCTGTGCAGCAGGTTGGTTGTAGCTGCTCTGTTAGTGCTCCTGAAGTCCATTTGCTCTTTTTCGCTGTAACACGAGTGACATCCAGCAGCCGTGTAAGCCTTCTGCGTGACCTGCTGTAACGCTTCACCCCATTTCTCCTGCCTGTCCTATGTGGCACCGGGGTGTTGGGGTGGAGGGGAGGGGATTGTGCTGAGCTGTGAGGAGGATTTTGAACAGCGTTTCTTCTCTTCCCCCTTCTGCACCGCTGCACACAGGTTCCCATCGGGTAACCAGGGCGGCGCCGGTCCCAGCCAAGGCACAGGAGGTGGCAGCGGGGGCAACGTGTACAGCGAAGACAATGACGATGATCTCTACGGTTAACTTGCTGTCCTCGGTGGACCAAACTCCAAATCAGGCCACGTTGTGCAGGGAAAAATCCAATGTTCAGTGGACTCTTGGCTTCTTCATTCCTCAGTCAGAACAGTGTAGCTGCACGTCAGACTTTGTACAGGGAATGTTTTCTGCAAACACCAGTCCAGACCAGTGTTCAGTTGGGAGGCAGACAGGGAATTAACAAGGAGGGGAACCGACTTAATTTCTGAGAAATTTCTGTTCTAGTTTATGTGGCAGAATCGGCAATTTTAGCAAAGGGTACAACGCTAGCCTGTATTAAAAAAAAAAAAAGCAAAACAAAACAAAAAAAAAAACCAAAACCCACAAAAATAATAAAAAAATACAAAAACCCCACAAAACTCTAGCCAGACCCCGGCAAGTTCCTTTGTGTGATGCTGGTGTCTTGGGTGTTGTCCGAGCACGCCTCGCTCCGGTGGAGTCCAGCTGTACATGCGCTTCCCTGCTGTGTGTGGGGTTGCTCCTCCTCCTTAACCCCTCTTCGCTCGTGTTAACGGGGGAAATTGGTTTGGCAGTGTCTCTCTGCCCCGGCGTGGTAGGAAGCACCGAGCGAGAGCGCCTGGCAGCAGCTGTCTGGTGTTGCTGCTCCAAAGCTGGCCCTGAGCTGCCACATCTCCTCCTCCTTTGGCTCCAAGCGCTTTTCCAGGCACGAGGGGGCCTTCACGGGTGCAGGAACTGAAGGTTTCTGCAACGGGGGGTTGAATGCAGGTTGTGTGGCAGAAGGGTGGCCCAGGCTTTTGGGGCTGAGCCATGCTGGAGAAGGCAACCTCCCCCCTGGCAGGAGTTGTGTGGGGCCGGGACTCTGGCAGGTCTTGGAGGTCTCCACCAAACCAGCTAGATGTAATGGGAGAGGAGAGCCTTAAAATGGCAGAAGGAGGGGACTATCCATGCGAGGGGGCTTGTGTGCAGCAAGCGGGGCGAAACACACTGAAATTGGGAACGCTGCGTTTTAAGTAGCACAACCTCCTGCTGGGGTAGGAGGCCACGAAGGGCCCTGGGGAGGGTGGGCAGCTCCGGTGCTCTGTCCTACTTCAGCGCGCTCTGCTCCTACCTTGTCCTCACGCTACCTCTGTTAGAGAGGACGCTGCTGTCGGCTCCTGCCGGGACAGTGGCTGTTGGTGACCATCGCCTCCTTCCCTGGCAGGGAGGCTGAGGACGGGAGGGCTGGTGCTTCCCCTGCCCCTCACCTGCCCTTTTTTGGGTTAACTGGCACCTGGAAGCTCTGCAGGGACACGCATGCTGGCTTCGCTTTCCTGGTGCAAGCCCCAGAGAGGCAGCACCGGCCGGCGTGAGGAACCAGCCGCTCTCAGCCTCGCGGGGAAGGGGGAATGGGTGCTCTGCACCCTCTCCGGGGGCTCCCCAGGTCTGGCAGGGGGTGGGTTTCTCCCTCTTCACCAGTTTGAGACCGTCACCATCTGGCCAGCACTGGGAGAAGATCCATGCTGGCACCTCTGCTGTGGAGGCTGGGGCCGGCCGGGCATGGGATGGTGGGGTGCGTGTCCCAGCTCCCGGCAGCCCGAGTCTTCCCTGCTGCCTCTGCTAATTGCAAATGCTAATTAAATCCAGCAGGAGGGCTGCAAAACCTTGGGTTTTTTTTCCTTGCCATCCGTGGGACGGGGCTCCTGGTGGGGACAGCACCCATGGGAGCCCCGACAGCACCTGCCCCTGTCCTGAGGGCGTCCCCCAAATCAGCACCTGCAGCTCGGCTGGATCAGCCCCAGCAGAGCCGTTGGCAGCGGGTGCTGGGTTTGTCCCCAGCCCGTGCCCCTCTCCAGGGGTCCCCCCCCCCCCAGCAGAGACCCCTGGTAGCTGCAGGGACAAAAGCCTTCCCGTGGCACCCCCCCTCCCCTGCCCCGCACCGTGCCGGGGGGGACTGCGCACCCCAAAAGGTGCCGGGGGGAGGAAGGTGCGGGCTGGATGGATGGTGCGGGATTAGCAAGGGGTGGGGGGGCAGCCTTTTCATCCCCACCGTGGTCGGCATCTTCTAAATACTTAAGGGGATCTTATCAATACTTATAAATACTTAAGGGGAGGGTGCCAGGGGGATGGGAACAGTCTTTTTTCAGTGGTGCCCAGTGACAGGACAAGAGGTAACGGGCACAAACTTGAGCACAGGAAGTTCCATCTTAACATGAGGAGGAACTTCTTTCCTTTGAGGGTGGCAGAGCACTGGCACAGCTGCCCAGAGAGGTGGGGGAGTCTCCCACACTGGAGACATCCCAAACCCGCCTGGACGCCGTCCTGTGCCACTGCTGTAGGTGACCCTGCTGCGGCAGGGGGGTTGGACTGGGGGATCTCCAGAGGTCCCTTCCAACCCTGACCACTCTGTGCTTCTGTGATCTCCTCCTGCGTCCCCGGTGTGGCCCCGGAGCCACGTCCCGTCCCTGTGGTGTCCCCCACCCGTGCTGCAGCCGGGTCCCCCGGGGACAGCGCCGCCTCACGGGGGCCGCAGCCCTCCCGCCGCGGGTGCGGGACGGGGGGGGACCTCCAGCCAAGGCCTTGGGGTTGGGGGACGGTCCCTGACCCGAGGGGACGGGGGGGGGGGACGGGGGGGCCATCCTGCAGCACCCCAAAACCCTCCGGGCCCGGCAGGCGCTGCCGCCGGCAGAGGGCAGGCACCGCCCGCGCTCGGCGGGGTCCCCCGTCCCGCATCCCCGACCCGCGGCCGTGCCCCGCTCCCAGCGCCCCCCCTCCTCCCCGCGGCCGCCCCCGGCACCGCTGTCAGCCCCCACGGCCGGGACGGGGGCTCTGCCGGCTCTGTGTCCCCCCCCCCCTCCCCGGGTCCGCTCACCCCATCAGCCGCTCCGCTGCGTGGCCCTCAGGGTCGGCTCTGTCGGGGGGGGGGGGGGGGGGGCGGTTTCACAGCCCTGCGCTCCCTGGCCGGGGGGGGGGGCAGTGAGCCATAGCCCCCGTTTGGGGTTTGGCAGCCCCTGCCCTGTCCCCTCCCGCGGTACGATGCCGGTGGGTTTCACCCTCCTCGCCTGCCTTCCCCTCCCCGCGCGCTGCTCCCGCTGAGGCATTTTGGGGAAACTTTCTGGGTATCAGCAGGATTTTTTTTTTTTTTTTTTTTTTTCCCTGGGTGCAACTGGTGCTGCTGCCGCCTTCTCGCCCTGCCCCCAGGGCACCTCCGAGAAGAGATGGGCACTGGGGGGGGGGGGTCTCTTCAGCCCACCCAACTCCCCCCAGTCAACCAGCAAGGCGTCCCCTTCGCGACCCCATCCCCAGCTTCGCCACCCCACCACCCATTAGCCACGTCCCGGGAGCCTCCAGGGGACACACAGCCCCTGACCGGTTCTGCTCCCGACCCCTGGCAATGTGTTCAGCACAGCTAATGCTGTTTTACGAGGTGTTTTTTTTATTCTCTGTGACCCAGCGGGTCACATATTTGTCCCCTTTTCCCCGGGGGGGGGGGGGGGGGGGTCACCCCGGTGATGGGGATGACCCTGGCACAGTGCCCCGTCCCCGCTGGCTGCGTGAGCACAGCCCAGCACCTTCCACCACAACACACCCCAAGGAGCTATATTTTTTTAAAATACTTTATTTATTTTTTTCTCTCAATACTGACATTACAAAAAAAAAAAAAAAAAAAAAAAAAAAAAGGAAGAAATTACAAAAGAAAACCACTATAAAACATTCAGGTCACACTGAAACCGAGAAAAACAAATCAGCTTGCATCTGCGCGCTGGCCTGTCTTCTCGCTCGCGGTGTCCACCAGATTTTGCTCTACATTGAAGTCCACAGGGACCAGTGGAGAAAACCGTCAGCATCCCCTCGCCGGCAAAACCGGACAATTAATTAAGCAGCGCCTAACGGCTCTCCTCACCCTGTATGATACACTGTACAGCTGTACACCCAGCCCTGATGGATGCCCCGTGCTTGCCCCCCCTGCCCCAAAATATCCCCTGTTTCAAGTTAGTGATTTCTCTTAAAAAAAAAAAGTATTCCTGGGGCGGGGGGACCATTTTGGCTGGGGTTTTCTCGGTAGTGCTGCAGTGGAAGAGAAGCGGTACAAAGCCAGGTAGGTTGAACATGCCTCCCACTCCACAGGAGCTCTTTCCCGGGAAAAGAAAAAACTGGCACGAGGCAGAGTGGGCCGAGAAAGGTAAGAAATATAAAAATTCTCCTGATGGAAATCCAAAGGTTTTAAAAAAATACAGCATTTGAAAACAAAGCCACCAAGCAGACTGCCTCATGCACCTCCCAACTCCACCCTGACACCCAGAAATACCTCCTGAATGAATCGTCCCTGTAGAAAAATATATACATGTGCCTTTCTCTTCCTATTAAAAACCCTAAGGTTGAACTCAAACGCTAGTGAAACCCACAGCTCTGCTCATGCTTGGCTCTGCTTTTGCACCCAGACTTGTGCTACACACATCCCCAACACTCCCCCCTCCCCGGCTCTGCGATCGGCTTGATGTTCCTGTGGCTGAACCATCCTCCCCTGCCAAAAAAATAATTAAAAAAAAAAAAAAAAAAAAAAAAAAAGTCAGGGTGCACCACGCCAAGAACCCCAAAACGGGCAGAGAAAAAAACCCTTACTGAGTTTATCTAACGAGCTCTATATATATGTATTTATAAAAGCAGCAACGCAAACTCAACACATCTGAACAAGAAAGCTCCACCCTGGGCTTTCCCCTCCTCCTCCGGCCGGCCGGGGCTCTGCGGGCAGCGGGTGCAGGCAGCTGCTGCCCACGGGCACCGGGGACAGCCCCGGGCAGGGGCAGGAGGATGGACGGGACCGTCCCCACGTGCTCTGTCGTTTGGCACAGCCGAGGCTTGGTTGTAGGCTTGGCACAGGAGAGCGGACCACGGTCGGACTCGCTACCGTGGTCCCAAGTGAGAAACAGTCTGGCTACAGGGCAGGGAGGGGAGTGGGGGACCCACCGCAGGCAGGAGCTACCAGCACCGCGGTACAGCCGGGACCCCGAACAGCAGCAAGTATCAAGGAGGGGAAGAGAAAAAAAACAACAGCGGGGACGCCAGATCCTGCGGAGTCCTATTTACACTGCGCCGGACCCCGACAAGTCCAGCCTCTCGTGGGAAAAGTGGCCTGAAAAGCAGGTGACATTAAAAAAAAAAAAAAAAAACCAAAAAAAAAAACCACAACGTGACGCACCGCCCCGGGCAAAGGGCCCACAGCCGCTCGCTTGTGCGAGGTGGAAAAGCTGGACCGCCGGGGAAAAAATAGAAAGTCCGGCAGCTGGGAGAAGCTGTGATGGGCAGGAGCCTCCCCGCTGCTGGAGCAGAAAACAGGCCAAGAGGGATGGATGGGGAGAGGGATGGATGGGGAGAGGGATGGATGAGGCGGGGAGTGGGTTGGGCGGGATTTTTGGGGAAGGAAAGTGGTGTGATGGGGTGGTTGGTTGTTTTTTTTTTTGTTGTTTTTTTCTTTTTTTTTTTGCATTTGAAAGCGCTGTGGCACCTCTGCTCCGTGCGGGCCAGGTGCTGCAGCACGTGCGTTTGGAGTATTGCTGCTTGGAGGAGAGTCCCCGGGCTTTAGGAGCACGGGAGGTGCTGCTTGAGGATCTGTCTCGTCTGGGGAGCTATTCTGTCCGGGAAGCGGATTTTGAACTCCACGATCAAGTCTCCTCGCTGGCTGGGGGCCTTGGGGAAGGGCAGCCCCTCCCCGCGCAGTCTCTTCACTGTCCCTGGCTTGATGATGTCGTTGCAGGGCAGCGGGATCACCCGCCCGTCGATGGTGGGAATGTTCACGGTGCAGCCGCACAAGGCCTGGGGAGGGGGGGAGAAGAGGAGGACACGCCGTCAGACGGGGCTGACACCCCAGAGCATCCCACCGGCCGTACCGCATCCCCCCCCACCGGCTGCTCCCTGGGTTAAACCCCTCGGTTCTGCTCGGGTGATGCCCAAGAGCATCGGTCGGCGCTCACCAGTGCAAGGCCAGGTCTCCACTGGTGACAGCCCAGTCTAACCACCATCAGCCGGGCTGCAGGGGCTGTGCAGGAGAGGTTGCCCCAGGTGAGGGATGCCCCAGGTGAGGGATGCCCCAGGAGAGGGATGCCCCAGGAGAGGGGTGCCCCAGCCTCAGGGAGGGGGAAGGACACCCCCACACCACCACCACCACCTCCTGGGCTCCCCAAGAGGCACCGCCAGCAAGCGCCCGGCCACTCGCAGCAACAGGACAGGCTAAATTTAGCCCCTTCCCTTCCCTGGCCTCACCGCCCAACCTCAGGCAGCCGAAAATCCAGCTGAGATCATCGGATGCCGCCGCGGTTCATCAGCTGTCACCCTCCGGAGCCCGGCAGCTTTGCCCGGCGTTGGGGGTTATCTATAGCACAGCCCTCCTCCCGCCTCCCCCCCCCCCGCCCCCCCCCCCCGCAAGAGCCCCCAAAAAGGTTACGCCGGTGTGGTACGGTGGTGCGGCGGCGGCGCAGCACCGAGCTTTCCTAGAAGCCGCGGTCCCGGAGGGGCTGGTCCCCGTCACCAGTCCCCAGCGCAAAGCCACGAGCCGGTTTTGCGGGTGCCACCCCATCGCACCCCAGCCCCCAGCAGCAGCCGGGGGTGGTGGGTGCCGCGGCAGCCGCAAGCCGGCCTGCATTAGCCAGCCACGTGACGCGGGAATGCAGCAAGAAAATCCTTGTGTCCTTAAATAACTCAGACAGCTCTGGCGTACACGTGGGCAGGATCGTCTCCAGGCTTTCGGCAAAGGGCTGAGGGAGAGAACTGCGGAGCGATGCTTCTGGAAAGGGTGGGGGGGTTGCTGGGGGTACAGCCTCGAGCTGCCAGGCAGGGAGCTGGCACAGGTGCGCCCCTCCAAACTGGGTCCTGGGGGTCTCAGCCCTCCTAAAATGGCCTGCAAAGGGAGGGGAGGAGGATGCAATTGCTGTTTCTGGGGTAGACGGGGGGGGATGTTCTGCGCTCCCCTCCCCAGGAAAAGCCTCCCCGGTGGCAGAGCAGCAACAGGCACCAGGAGAAACATCTCTTCTCATGTTGGCCACTGGCTCAGGGCCGATGGCTGTGGCTTCTGCGGCTGAGCCAAGGCTTTGTACCAGGGCGACGGCAGAGGGACCCGTGCCAGAGCCAGCTGGTGGGCTCTGGTGAGCACAGAACAGGAGAGATGGGGCCATCTCCTCGCACAGCTCATCTGCACGGGATCTGCTCCTGGCAAGGGTCCCCTCCAGAGATGAGCTTTCCTGGCTGCAGGAGGTTGCTCCTCACCAGCTCCGTGTGAGCAGTGGGTGCTTGGCTGGATCTCCAGCAGGTTGGGAGGGAAGCGAAAGATGACCTCCCCTCATCCGTGTATTTCTGCCCCGTGACCGCCCAACGATGCCGGAGCCCTCCTGCTGGCCAGTGCCCACCACCAGGCACCGCGCAGCGCCGCGTGGGTCCACGTGTGCCAGGGAAAGGACACCTCCAGCCACAAAATGGGAAGGAGAATAGGAGTTCCCTACGGGAGCGGCAAGCAGAGGGATGCGAGCAGGAGCAGGCGGTAACAGCGAAAGCAGACGGGATCTTAATGTTTCCTTCCTAGAGCCAAGACGCGAGAATCTGAGCCGATTGCTCCTCCGCCGTATGTCCCTGTTTTTCATTCTTCTTGTCCAACTTTGCTGGCATTTGGGAAACCGGTTGCTGAATTAACACCAGTAACCATGGGAGCTGCCCCGCATCCTAGAAAGAGGCTCCTCGGATTATCCCTAGGGATGAAATCACCCCGGGTTTGATAGCTGAGCGCTGTGCCGTGAGAGCAGAGCTTTATCTAGGTCAGCGTTGGGTCCTCCTCCGCTCGCAGCAAAGCCGCCGGGGAGGGGATGGCGGCGGGGAGGGGGAAGGGGACGTCGCCACCGGCCGCGTCTCGGCCGGGCGCTGACGCGCGGGTGCTTCGAGGAAGGTGACGCCAGGTAAAGGATGCAAAGCGGGCGAGCGCCGAGGGCAGGCGTGAGGCAGCCGGGCGGGTGCGAGCCCCTGCCAGCAGCGCTGCCTGAAGATCTGCCTTCCTCGGAGAGGCAGCTGCCGGCGCAGCGGTGTCATTCCTCCTTCCCTCGGCCTCCCGCTGCGACGCACGCCTGTAATTTTAGGAAGGGACAATTCCCCGCAGCCCACGAGTGCCCCGGGGGAAGCCCTCAAACACCTCCGGCTCCTGCGGCAGCCGGGTGGCAAACACCTCGCGCCGCCCCGGCCGGCGGCACGTGGCACCCATCGGGGCCGGGACACAAAGGTTGGGAGGGCATCGCCTCCCCGGGTTGCTCTGCGGAGGGGTCTGTGGGATGGAGGAGGAGGAGAGGAGGAGGAAGATGCTCTCCTGAGTGCCCCCAGTGCGAGTACCGGGTGCTTTGCTGCCCGTGGCAGCAGGGTGCCGGCGAGGGCTCTCCAGCACGGCCACGAGTCCACTCACAGCACCCACCCAGCTCTGCCTGCTGGCAGCGTGCTGTGCCGCTCTCTTGGCAGCAGAGAAGACTAAAGCTCAAGCTAAAAAAGGGAAGACTCACAGGGAGGGAGTGTGGAAGGAGAGCGCCCAAGGCCATGGCCGTAGGCTCTGGTGACGGAGAGGCTACACCACGATGCGCTCCGTCACATACTGAGGTGGTGGCATACGGAGTCAGGGATCTCCCAGCATCTGCTCATGCTCCAGAGCACTTAAGGTACTTCTTCTCATGGAAGATAGAAGTAGCAAAGTGTCACCCTGCCCTGTCAAGCAGCAGGCTGACGATGGCAGCCAGGCCAGCAGCTCCCTCAGGATGCTCAGCATGTTGGATTTGCAGCGGGGGAGGACAGAAACCAGACAATCCAGCTCAAAGAGACAAGGAATTCGCCCAGACCAGCAATTTTCCACTTTGTGACCGCATCGTGCAGACCAAACGCCAGCACGCACGCCTTGCTCATGGAGACCACAGGCACCCAGCACCAGCACTCCTGGTGCAATAGCACAGTATCACAGTCACAGAGTGGTCGGGGTTGGAAGGGACCTCTGGAGATCATCTAGTCCAACCCCCCTGCCACAGCAAGGACACCTACAGCAGTTGCACAGGACGGCGTCCAGGCGGGTTTGGAATGGCTCCAGAGTGGGAGACTCCACAACCTCTCCGGGCAGCCTGTGCCAGTGCTCTGCCACCCTCAAAGCAAAGAGGTTCCTCCTCAGCACGTGAGGCTGGGGCAGGTTTCCCCACTTGCTGCTCAAAGGGCAACTCCGGGTGAGAGTCCCTCCAGCCTGAGCAGTGCATAAATTCGGGCTAACGTTGTCTGGACATCAGCACAGCCAGCTTGGGGTTAATTTTACCGATAGGGGAATGCACAGAAGGAAAGATCTGAGATGTGGCATGCACGGCTCCATAAATAAGGCAGCCTCTCCTGAGTATTTCTGGAGTGGCCAGGGAAGCCAGCCGCTGCAGGAGTAAACCTCTGCACTTTGCACTGTGGAGGAAATTCAGCTCCTGATCCCGCAGGTTAACTTGAGCTGAGTTTGCTCCTGGAGCACCCAGCTCTGCCCGACACACGTGGCTGCCCCTTGCCCCCAGTACACCCAGCCACAGCCCCAGCCGGGATGCAGAGCCATCGCAACGCTCTCCCAACTCGCTGGCACACTAACGAGCTCACGTTTCCCTACCTCAGGTCTGGCCCATTGAGCTTATTTCTATTAAACGCATTTGCGAACATAAATCTGTCTTCAGAAGAAAATTAAAAAAAAAAAAAAAAAAAATCAGCTCATTAAGAAGACAGACAGCGTCTACAGTCTGAAAGGAACAGCAAATGGCATCTGCCAAAAACGTCAGTGTTAAATGCAGCTGCCAGCAGGGATTTATTAAAAGGTAGTCATACAGCAGCAGCAGCGAACGGCACATCTTGTACTGGGGTAATCTCCCCTTCCTCTCCCACCTGCGCGCAGCTCTGATGCACCCAGCCCCGCTGTGACCTCCAGGGCTGGCAGCCGGGATGTGGTGGGTTTTGCTCACTGCCTGAATATTTCGTTTGCTTGGCTCTCTATCTAGCGAAGCCAGAACCAAGGAAAAGAGCTGGTTTTGGCTAAAGCGTTGCTCCGGGAGGATGATGTACCACCTTTCCGTGCGTGACCCTGCTCTCTGTCCGTGGGGAGAGGCTCCCCGCACCATCCCAGACAGTAACTAAGCCACAGCAGGCTCAGCTACGAGAACAAGCAGGGACCAGACTCATGCCAGCCAACTTGGGTTTTCCCTTGTTCCTACGGAGGATCTGGGCTCTCTTCCACATGTGAATACCCTACGCTAAAATAGAAGGACAAGACATATGGGAAAGGGAGAAAATGGGTAAATACCACCTGTATTGGCTCAAGAAGCAAGGCGCATTTAGCAGGGACCACAGCACCTGTGTCCTACTCCCAGCACGGAGGATGAGCACGTCCAAAACCGAGCACCTCCAAAACCAAGCACGAGTTGGCCTCTGCAGCTCCCCTCTGCAGAGGTCTTTGCTCGTGTCTCTCACAACCTACCTGGTCCTTCCTCATCGGTGCAGGACAAGGAGTGAGTCCTGTCTTGGTCCCACATGACATGACCCATTGCCACCTCCCATCCTGTGGGATATCCCACCCATACCCACCTCTTTAAGACTGATGTTTGCCGTGTAGACCACATTCGTCCCATCCCTCTTGAAGTGCGAGTGAGGCTTGTCCTTGAGGATGAAGACGATGTCAGCAGGGATGTTGTCTGGGGTGGCATCCCCTTCTTTGGGGAACGTGATTTTGGTTCCCTCCTTCCAACCCCGTTTGATGACAATGTTTAGGATCTTGTCCTCAGTCCGCATGGTCCGGCCATCAGCATTGAGCCGTCTGCGGGTGATCTTCATCCTCTTGGTGGAGCCGTGGTAGATCTCTTCCAGGGACACCTTGAGCTCATGGATGACGGGTGGGTCTTGGACCTTCCTCCGTGTGTGCAGGGACTCTTGGTGCCGCCGGTGAACCCCGTTAATGCCATTGAAGCCAAACCGACCGAAGGCACTGAAAGGGTCGTCATCATCATCGATATCCATGTCTTCCTGGTCAAAGCCATTGAACATCCGGGAGCGACTGCTAGCAAAGAAGATGTCGAAAGGGTTGGAGCCTCCAAAGAAGGACGCAAAGGTGGCATGGGGGTCTCCATGGAAGGTGTAGTGGAAAGTGTTCCCTGAGCCACCTGAAGAGCCACCTCCAGTTTTGAGACCTGGAAGAGAAGGGGGAAGATGAGACATCAACGCTCCCCACCAGTGGATGCCGTGCGGGAACCGCACTTTCCAGGCGGGAGTGTGGTCTCTGCTGGCTCCAGGCAGCCCTTCCAGCATCTCCTGGGGGCGGGCAGGTCAACCCCTCCAGCCCAGCCACCTGCAGAGAGCGTGGGCAAGGAAGGCACCACCCCAACCCATAACACACAGCCCTGCCTCTACACCCAGAAAGCTGAAAATCCATTCAGGTTCTGTCCCTGCTGTCCCTACTGAAGTGCTTCTTTGGTTCTCTCCACCTAATTCACGGTCTTTTAATTTAAAACATTTCCTGACCAGCCCATCTCCATTTTTCCCTGTAGGCCGCCTCCACTCTGCCCACATAGCCCTGTCTCTTGGGCTGCACCAGTGGTCCAGGAGCATCACGTCCTGCAGGTGAGAACAGGCTTGGAGCTCAGCGAGCGACCGTGACTCTGGGTGGCAGAGCAGGTGGAGGTCAGCAGACCTCCAGGTCAACACACACAGCTCCCTGTATGCCCACTGTAAAAAACGCCAGGTAAGCTCACGGATTAGACCTTTTGGCAACCATTCCCACGGGAAACTCCCCTTCCAGGTCCTGGGCTGAGCCTTAGGTCACTACAACCACCCCCCAGCCAAAGTCCCAAGCAGCCAAGGCACACGATGTGGCCCCCCAGAGAGGGCACACACGCTCTGCAAGGTTATTTTTGACCAGGAGGGGCCAGGAAGGGTTAAGCCAAGGACTATTTTCAGGGCTTGTCAGTCACAGTGAAGGGCTATTTCTGACAGGTCGCTCGTGACAGCCGCCTGCTGCCCCCCCCCTCAGCGGAGACAGAAGGGGGACCAGCACAGAGCGGGCAAGGCTGGGGGTCCCCTCTGATCGATGAAGTGAGCGGGGCGGGGGCTTTCACCTCACCTCGCTCACCCCACTGCGTGGGACCCAGAAGCCCCTTGAAATGTCAATGCCCAAGACGTGTTGCTCCAAAAAAAAAAAAAAAAAAAAAAAAAAAAAGGCATCCGATGGGAAACAAAAGCGTGGGGGGACCATGGACCATGAGTGGTCCGACAGAGTTTGGCTTTGCCAGGGCTCCCCGTCCCACTGCGACACGGGGGTGATTTCGCCAAATCCCCGGCGAGCCCCCAGCACTAACAGGCTGTACAGCCAGGAGGTTTCACCTTCAATCCCGTGACGCCAGCCCGAGCGGGGTCCGATTTCGGGTGCCTCTGGGGGAAGGCAGGTTTCCCACTTCGAGACAGCCACTTCTCATTTTACAAGGCGGCGAATCACTGTGCCGGGTGCATCCACCACAGCCCCGACATAACTAACGGGTCGAGAATTAACCCACCACCGGTTAATTCTGCCGGTGGCTCGTTAGGGGGATGCACCTGCCCGCTGGCCCCGCGAGAGGGGTTGCCTCTTCCACCCAGCAGCCTGCTCCTGCGAGACCTCCTGCTCTTTTAAGCACCCGAGCCCTGGGCTGATTAATGCAGATGCTATTCGGCACTCTCCTCGAATGGGGTTGTGCTCTTCCATCTTCGACTAATAAGGCCGCCTGCGGTGGAGCGGCTCTCCTCCTCCTCCTCCTTCGTGCCAACCACCAGACAACAGCAGCCGCTTGGTTTCAAAACAAGGACCTATTACTTAAATTGGGAAAAGCTTTGAATCCCGTAGGTCAGCCCGTACTGGGGAGGACAGCAGGACCAGCGCCCAAAGGCGGGGGGGAGTGTGGGCAAAAGCAGCACTTCTCTGCTGGGATATTTAGGTCAATTAAAGGGTTGCTAACGAATTACCCCCAGGTATGATGCAGGAGGTGAGCTCCTTCCACTACCATCATCTCGGGCGGCTCCCGGGGGTTTGGGGTGGAGGGCAGGGAGAGCCCGGCCATCCCGGGAAGCAGGGTGATGGGTTGGAAAAGCGGAGCAGCCCAGGGGGGAGCAGGTCAAGAGGCGATTTCTGGCATCAGCAGAGCCTTTGCCCTCCCCACTTTTTCGGCTATTAGCCCCGTTTCGGGGGCAGGCATGAACCCCAGTGACGCCTCTGTGTGAAAATGCTCCCTCGCCTACAAAAACCGATTTCAACCCTGCACCCCTGCCCCTCAGCGGGCAGCGCTCATCCCCTTACCTTCCTCCCCATACTGGTCGTAAACGGCTCGTTTCTTGGGGTCGCTCAGGACGTCGTAAGCTTCTGCGATCTCCTTGAACTTCTCCTCGGCGTTGGGGTCTTTATTCTTATCGGGGTGATACTTCAGGGCCATTTTCCGATAGGCTTTCTTGATTTCATCCTCGTTGGCGCCAGACTGGATGCCCAAAATCTTGTAGTAGTCCTTCCCCATGACGGCGACGCTGCCGGGAGCCGAGTACTTATTCCTGAAAGCAGAAAGACAGCTCTCCGTAAGGCGAATTATCACACTGGGGCCACCGGGGACGGGACCGGCACGCACTTATCGCGGAGCCGCTGCTCCCTGCGTCCCACCGGCCAGCAGCACCAGAGCCGGCTCAAGTCCACGCTTCCCACCGGCGGTCAGAGCCCCGGCGCCAGGACCTGCCCTGGCTCCGGTTTTACCCCACCAAGCCCCACGGCGGGGACGGGGAGACTCATCTCTGAGGCTGACGGGGAGAGGGAGAGCCCGAGAGCGGGGCACGGCGTTATTATAGGGGCCACGCCACTGCTAACGTCAGGCCAGGACTGCGTCCCAGTCCTGTCCCCGTCCCGTCCCTCCCCAGCTGAGCCAGGAGGGCTGAGCTATGTCTAAATGTAGCTGCCAGCCCGCGTCCGTCCCCCCCACCCCCCGGTTCTCTCCCAGCCAGGGACCTGCGACCCGAGTCAGGGTGATGACAGCAGGTTTTTGAGGCCGAAAGCGGCAGCAGGGACCATGCTGCTGCCTTCACCTTAAAGGAACTCCAAACATTTTGTTCCTGAAAGCAATTGGCATTCAGCTGGAGATAAGCGCCTCCGGTGTGTCAGAGCCGTAATTTCTATTTAGCGAAGAGAGAACGGAGCCGTTAGACAGAAACATCTTGTGATGGTGGGAGGGATTTTTTATTTTTTTGTTCTTTAAAAAAAAAAAAAAAAACCACAAAAAACCACACTTTTCTAGCCTGACTTGCACTCCCCAAGAGCTTTCAACTACATCTTGCAGTAAGCCAGAAACCCGGGGCACACTCCCTGCGTCGCACAGGGGCCGAGGCTGGGGCCATGCCTTACTAAGGCATGGAAAACCTGGTGGCTGTAACCCAAGGAAGGAAAAGAACGGGAGATTAATTCATCCCCCGGTCACACGGCTGGAGTTGCGGAGAGCCAGGGAGCAGGCGGAGGAGACGGGAGGGCAGCTCCTCTGGGCAGAGGCTGAGCAAGCCCCACAGTCCTCCACGGACTTCTAATGCTTCTCAACCTTTGGTTATCCAACAGCGAACTCCCGAACACCCCCCGAGCCTGGCCGGTCCCCCCTGCCTCACACAGCACAGCCCAGCGCTTGCTGCTGGCCCTGCTCTTCTCCAGCTGTTGCCCCAGCAGCCCCGCTGCTCTCTTGCCAAGTCCTCACCCTCACATCCCGCTCCCCGCTACGCTCCAGGTCTCACCCTGTCCTTGCTCCAAATGCTCCTGGGCAGCCCCAGCCCATCGTGCCCCTCCAACAGAGGGATTTCTGCATGGGGTGTGAGCCTTGGCCCTTTCCTTCACCGTCAGACAAGTTACCAGATGTTCCCCCTGGCCCCTACTCTATCCGTAAGCTCCCAGTGCAGGTCACAGAGGGACCTGCCCCAACCACAGCAGCTCAGATGTGTGCAGGCACGCTGGGGTGCACACCCACAGCGCTGCACTGAGCCCCTGGCATCCATCCCAAGCATCGCAGAATCAGAGAATGGTTCGAGTTGCAAGCGACCCTAAAGACCATCGAGTTCCAACCCCCCATGCCATGGGCAGGGACACCTCCCACAGACCAGGTTGCTCAAAGCCCCATCCATCCAAGGCTTGCCTCGGGTCATGCCTCAGGCAATAACCCCTCTGAGGCTGGGTAGCTCCCATGGGGGCTTGGAAATCGGCCACCTCGATTCAAACCACCAACTTCTGCTCTTTTTTTGCCCCAGCCACGGAGCAGGTCTTTCGCTGTAGGTGGGGAGGAGGGCTAAAGCACCCAAGGCACCTCTGAAGGACACGGCGAGGGGACGTGAGGCGCCCCGGGGGTGCACAGAAGAGGTGGGAGAAGGTCCCTGGGGGTGTAAAGAGCATCCGACAGCGTCTCCCGTGGCAGCCCCTAGATGCTAGCACGTTTCTGTTACCAGCTCCTGCGCGCAGAGCCACCGCCGGCACCCAGCCCACGCAGGCGCCGGGGGATGCTCTGTCCCCTGCCCACCTTCCCATCTGCCCCCCCTGCTGGGCTGGGGGGGGCTGCAGGTGACCCCGGGCAAGCGATGGGAGAGGGCTGAGAGGTGTCCTGCCAAAGGTCACCCCAACATCTCCCTACCCCACAGCAGTCTCCGGTGCGGGGCAGGGGCTCCCCACGACCAGCACGGGGACCTGGACCAGGGTTTGGCCCCCTGTCTGGAGGATGCCAACCCTCCCACAGCGAGGGCAAACCAGGCAGCGCTGAAGACAACCCCCGTCGCACCCCACCTCGAAAGACACGGAGGTGGCAAACATTCAATTGTGTCCCCCCCCCCCACCCCGACCCCCAAGGACCACAGCGCCCGGCTCCAACCCTGACCCCGCACAGCCCGATCTGACGGCACCGCCGGGACCCCCTTGCCCAGCCAAAACCCCACGGCGCATCCCATCAAAAATACACCCCGTCCCGGCAAAACGCTGTCGCTCCCCGCAAGATCTCCAACCGTGACCACCGGTGGGGTCTTTGGCCGGGATGGGGATGCCCACCCGGGGATGGTCTCCCAGCCGGGGACCCCTTCGTCCATCTGGGATCGGAGATTGGGGGGGGGGGGGGAATTTCTGTACCGAAACGCATCCCGGCGCCGCGGTTTACCGTGCTGGTGAGGACCAGCCGCCGGCGGGTGACCCGGTGGGTTAAGGCACGCTCCGGAGGCGACGCTCACATGCGCGATGATGGTAAAACACGACTCTGTCCCCGCAGAGCCTCCTTCCCTCCCTCCCACCTCCCGGGGATCAGCTGCGCCTTGCCACCAGCTCCTCTCCCCCTTCTGCTCAGTCATCCTCTCCTGCCTTCCCATTTAACCCCCTCGGGAGCGGGGAAAGTCGGGGTGGGGGGGTGGCAGGGGAGGGGGGGAAGGTGGCGCAGGGCGTTTTTCAGGTGGGCAAGGCCATTCCTGCATCGCCCTCCCAAAACCCAGACGCCTTCGGACAAGCCATGGCCACCCGGCCTTGGAGAAAACCACAAGCATCCCCCGGCCCCGCTGATGCCAGCCCCAGCCTCCATCCTCCTCTTGCAACCACAAAAAAAAAAAAAAAAAAAAAAAAAATTAAAAAAAAAAAAAAAAAAATTGAATCTTTGTTCCAGCCCCGCACATGACATCAGCCCGTGTAACCGCTGGATGAGCGCGCCAGCTGAATAGCGATCGTTTGACATAATCCCTCTGCTCGGCAGTCATCTAAGGGAACAAACCCGCCCCGGCAGCGGCACCGGGAAAGGGTTTGGGTTTTTTGCCCTTTTTTTTTTTTTTTTTTTTTCCCCCTCCATCTCGGGGTGCAGGGTCACCGCGGGACGCTGGGGGACGGGCACCGATGGTTTAACGAGGGCGCAAGGTCGAGAGGCGGAAACCCACTTACCGAAACTTTACGAACACATTCAGAGTCCAAGCTGTCATTTTTAAAGGCTCTAGTTTTATTTTAAACATCGCGGTTGTCCGCAGGCGCCGGCAGGTGCTGTGTGCCCGGCCGGGAGGCACCGGAGGGTGGCAGGGGGACGGCGAAGAGGAAGGTGCCGGTTCGTGCCGGGGATGCCGCCGCTGCCGCCAAGGGATGCTGGGGTGGCGAGCCTCCCGCTCCAGCTCCTGGGGCGCACCGAAAAGGCAGCTCCTCGCCAGCCCGGCGGCCACGGTTGGCTCCGACCTCCGCTACCAGGACGGCTCCGAAAAGGCTTCGGGTGGCGGGCGAGCGGTTGTCGATGCGGTGCTGCCGGGGAGCTGCCGTCCTTTGTGCGCTTCCCAGCCGTGCACGAGGGGGACCCTTCAATCGAGTCGCTTGCCGAGCTGTAATTTTCCCTTTAATTGGTTTCTCAACGCTTTCTCGCTAAACCGCCAGATTAAGACACTTCTGCCGTCAGCTACAGCATCCTCCCTCCCCGCTGCCGCAAGGCACCCAGCCGCCCCGTCACCGTCACGTCCCCCACGCAGCCCCCGCCGAGGAGCAGGGAGCGCAGCCAGGAGCCCCCTAAAACGTCCCCAAAACCGACTCTGCTGACGCCCAGGGCTCTGCACCCACCAGGCGAATCGGGGAGGCAGAAAAGTAGGGCGGCAGCGGAGATGTGGGTAAAGAAGGAAAAAAAAAAGAAAAAAAAAAAAAGGGGGGGAAAAAAAAAAAAAAGTCACGTTAACCAATTTGCACATCCCCTTCGGATGCGCGAGGGTCCCTGCGTCCCCCTCCCCGGGGCACTGGCACCAGTCCCCCAAAAGAAAGGCTCCGACCACCGCGCTCCCACCCAGCAACTGGGGAGCACTGGGACGGTGCCTCCTCCGAAAACCTACTTCTGAGAAGTCACCTTCAAGCACGCCAAAGAAATCCAATGCCACCGCGTCCCCGTCCCCGTCTCCCCTCGCCGTGTCCGTCACCATCACTCCAGGACCGCCGAGAGCATCCTCTCCGGATGCCCCACACCGAAATTGGGCAGCCGTACCGGGACATCACCCGGCATCCCACCCTCGGCGAGCAAAACGCGGGGCAGGCAACAGCCCCCAGCCCGTCGCGTCCCCAGCGGTTGGGGAGTCCCGGTGGCTCACCGGGCACCCAAGTGCCGGGATGTGCCGGGATAGGTGCCGGGATGTGTGCGTACCTCTCGGCGCGGCTCCAGAAGAGCAGGATGGCCGGCATGGCAGCGTGTCCCGGGTTTGGTTAGGAAGCCGGCGGGAATCTCAGTGTGTTGGGGCAGACAGAGCCACCCGTGCCCGTGGCAGAGCCACCCGTGCCCGTGCCGGCTGGCAGCCGCAGGCAACCAGGCAGCAATGTCATGACTACCCGCAATGAATCATCCCCTCCCCGAGCCCCCACACGCACCGCCCGCCTCCCCCTCCCCACCCCGACAGCCCCACTGGGGTGCCGGCACCTGCGTGGGGACGGGGTTAACCCTCCCCTCGCTGCCTCTGCCGGCGCTGCCCCCGCTGCCAGCCTGCCTGGGGGGATCGGGGTCAAGCCCCCCCCCCCCTCCGCCCTATACCATTCCCCAAAAAAGGGTCCCCCATTTCCAGCCTTATCAGGCGCTGGATCCTGGGTGGGGACAGGGTCAAGCCCCCCCCCCCTACTACACACACCCCTCCTCAACATCTCCCCACGTAGGGTCCCCCATTTTTAGCCCCACTGGGGTGCTCACACCGGTGCGGGGAAGGGGGGTGAGCCCCCATCAGTGTCTGTCCATAGAGGGACCCCCACTTGCAGACCCCACCGGCTGTTGGGTCCTGCGTGGGGACAGGGTCAATCCCCCCCCACCCCATCTCCCCATATAGGGTCGTCCCCCCCCCCCCGCCCCAGCCCCACTGGAGTGCTGTCCCCTGACTGGGGTGACCCCTCGAGGGCTCTCCGCTGGGACCCGAAATCTGCCCCAAGGGGAAAAGCGGGTTAACCCTTTCCTCCCCAGCTCTCTTGGGGCACACTGTCACCTCGACTGGGGACAGGACTTAACCCCTTCCTTGCTGCCCACTCCGACCCCATTACTGTCCCCTGGGGGAGGAGCGGGGGGGTGGCAGGGGGTTACTCACTTCTGCAGCCCCACTGGGATACAGTGGAACCCCCAACATGAAGGGGGGGGGGGGTGTTAACCCCTTCCTGGCCACACCACACAGCTGCAAACAGGGAACATTATTCTCTCCAAAGCGGGAAGGGAGAGTGGGGTTAACCCTCACCGCCACAGGGATACACCTCAGCCCCATGGAGGGGGGGGGGGGGTGTTAACCCCTTCCTCCCAGCCCCACTTGGATGTACTGTTACTGTCATGGGGCAGGGGGATTTAACCCCTTCCTCCCACCCCCTTCAGACCCACGGGGACAGGCTGTTACTAGGCAGGGCAGAGCAGTTAACCCTGACCCACAGCCCCACCAGCAAACCCCGTCACCCCACAGGGGCAGAGGCGTCAATCCCTCCCTCCCCCACCTTCAGCCCCATAGGGATGCCCCATCACCCCCGGGGGGGGGGGGGGGGGGGCGATGGGGAGGTAACCCTCCCTTCCCCACCCACAGAGGGGCAGAGGGGATAACCTCCCCTTCCCAGCCCCACAGGGCCACCCTGTCACCCTATGGGGCAGAGGGACTGACACTCCACCCCCCCCCCCCAGCCCCACAGTGACACTCTGTCACCCCATGGGACAGGGGGACTGACCCCCCAGCCCCATAGTGACTCCCTGTCACCCCATGGAACTGGGGGACTGACCCCACAGCGACACCCTGTCACCCCATGGGACAGGGGGACTGACACCCTCCCCCCAGCCCCACAGTGACACTCTGTCACCCCATGGGACAGGGGGGACTGACCCCCCAGCCCCATAGTGACTCCCTGTCACCCCATGGAACAGGGGGACTGACCCCACAGCGACACCCTGTCACCCCATGGGACAGGGGGACTGACCCCACAGCGACACCCTGTCACCCCATGGGACAGGGGGACTGACACCCTCCCCCCAGCCCCACAGGGACACTCTGTCACCCCATGGGACAGGGGGACTGACCTCCCCCAGCCCCATAGTGACTCCCTGTCACCCCACGGGGCAGAGGGACTGACACCCCCCCCCCCCCCCCCCAGCCCCACAGTGACACTGTCACCCCATGGGACAGGGGGACTGACCCCACAGCGACACCCTGTCACCCTATGGGGCAGAGGGACTTACACACCCCCCCAGCGCCATAGTGACACCCTGTCACCCCACGGGGCAGGAGGACCGACCCCCCCCCAACCCACAGGGTCACCCTGTCACCCCATATGGCAAAGGGATTGATCCCCCGGCCCCATAGCGACGCCCTGTCACCCCATGGGACAGGGGGACTGACCCCCCCCCCAACAACACCCTGTCACCCCTCGGGGCAGGGGGACTGACCCCCCCCCGGTGCCATAGCGACACCCTGTCACCCCACGGGAGAGGGGGGGGCTGACCCCCTCCGGCCCCATAGCGACACTCTGTCACCCCTCGGGGCAGGGGGACTGACCCCCCCCGGTGCCATAGCGACACCCTGTCACCCCACGGGAGAGGGGGACTGAACCCCCTCCCGCCCCACAGCGACGCCCTGTCAGCACAGGGGACGGCGGGGGCCGCGACCCCGTCCCCACCGGGCGGCCGGCACCGGCACCGGCGCCGTGGGGGTCTGTGGGGCGGCGGTGTGGGGCAGCGCAGTGGGGCAGAGCCGCCGCCGCCGCCGCCGCCGCCCCCGGCACTCACCGCTCGCGCTGTCCCGGGGCGCCGCGCGCTCGCTGAGCCGCCCCCGCCCCCGCCCCCCGGCCGCCACGTCAGGGGAGTCCCGCCCGCGCGCGCCCCGCCCCGTTGGGCCGGCAGGCTGTCCGTCGCCGCGCCGCGCCGCCCTCATTGGCTCTCCCTGAGGCGGGGGGGGTGGGGGGGGGGGTGGGCGGGGCGGGTGGTGGCCTCCCAGCCGCCGTCTTCCCATTGGTCAATTCAAGCCGGCACCGCCCCCTCGAGGCGCTCTCATTGGTCAGGGGCAAGTTTGTACCGGCGGGAACTCCGTGTGTGTGTGTGTGTGTGTGTGTAGGGGGGGGAATTTTCTAGAAGGCTGTGACGTCAGCGGGGCGCCTGTGCGGGTGGGAGGGGGGTCACGGGTGGGCACGAGTGGGGGCCGTGGGCCGCGGGCCTGGCGTGGGGCCTGGCGTGGGGCCTGGCGTGGGGGCCGCGGGCCTGGCGTGGGGCCTGGCATGGGGGCCGTGGGCCTGGCGTGGGGGGCCGCGGGCCTGGCGTGGGGGCCGCGGGCCTGGCGTGGGGCCTGGCGTGGGGCCTGGCGTGGGGGCCGCGGGCCTGGCGTGGGGCCTGGCATGGGGGCCGTGGGCCTGGCGTGGGGGCCGCGGGCCTGGCGTGGGGGCCGCGGGCCTGGCGTGGGGGCCGTGGGCCTGGCGTGGGGCCTGGCGTGGGGCCTGGCGTGGGGGCCGCGGGCCTGGCATGGGGGCCGTGGGCCTGGCGTGGGGGCTGGGGGCCTGGCCTGGGGCCTGGCGTGGGGGCCGTGGGCCTGGCGTGGGGCCTGGCGTGGGGCCTGGCGTGGGGGCTGTGGGCCTGGCGTGGGGCCTGGCGTGGGGGCCATGGGCCTGGCGTGGGGGCTGTGGGCCTGGCGTGGGGCCTGGCGTGGGGGCCGTGGGCCTGGCGTGAGGCGTGGGGCTGTGGGCCTGGCGTGGGGCCTGGCGTGGGGGCCGTGGGCCTGGCGTGGGGGCTGCGGGCCTGGCGTGGGGCCTGGCGTGGGGGCTGCGGGGCCGTGGGTCCCCTTAGCTGGGTGTACAGGCCCCGAGGCCTGCGTGGGGCCTGGCAATCCAGGCCGCTCCCCGGCAGGTGTGGGGCTGGCGGCGCCGGTGGGGGGGGAGCCAGGCCGCAGGCAGGTCTGGGGCGGTGCTGAGGGAGGCTGTGGGGCCGGGAAGGGGCGGGCCAGGGTGGAAAATCGGGGGAGAAGGTTGGCAGGAGGGGCTGGGCCGGAGGGTGGAGGGCTGCAGGGAGGGAGGGAGGGAGGCACGGGAGCTGTCCCCTGCCCTGGTGCGAGGTGGGCTCCTGCGGCTGGGCTGTGCTGGTGGGGTTGCAGGACAGCGTGGACCTCCTGAGAGCCTGTGCTAAGGTGGCACCTTGCTTCACGTGAGGTGGCTAGGACAGGGGGGGAAGAGCGAGGCCCTGGAGCTGCTGGGTGGGGTGGTCTGAGGGTGTCTGGTGGGGGTGATGGGTGAGTCTTGGCTCCCTGTACCTGGATCAAGCACCAGATGCAGTGAGGCCCACAGTCTTTCTGCAGCAGAAGCTTCCCTTTCTGGGGGTTGGCTGAGGCACCTTGGGTCTGTGAGGGTATGAGGGCTTATCTCGGGATATGCTTTTTCATGAGGAAAAAAGCTATTGGACCCCAAAGCCTGGTTCCTGTGCAATGCTTAGGGGCAGTGTTTAAAACAGCTTCTGATCTGCCTGCCTTGGTGCATTCCAGCCATGGCCAGCTAGCAGGGAAGCTGCATAGCTGAACTAAACACAGTCCCAGCGCTGTCCATCTGCAAAGCCCCATCATGAGTCCCCTTCCAAGGGGGCAGTGTGTTTGGGCTTTCACCGTGTGAGTCTTCCCCTTGATCTTTCCGGCATCCCGGCTGGTGTTAGATCTGGAATGAGGTGGCTGCTGGTCAGAGGATCTGTCTGGACCCAGTGTCCTGTCTTAGGAAACCTGCCCATCTCGAGAAACAAGCCCACCTCTTGGCCCCCGCTGAGGTACTACTTTGGTGCAGAGCAATGATCCCTCTTGGGACAGCATCCTGCCGGCAGGCCTGTCCCCAGACCAAGGGGGAAGCGGCTGGTCCTGCGGGTGCTGCAACTCATGGGTGAAGCTGAGCAGTGATATGAATAGTTGCGGCTGTTAATATGGCATTTGTTGTGATTAGAGGGTGCTTTTGTAACTGCTGCACGCTTCCCTTTACTGAGGAGGTGTTTGAATGGGGTGTTTTGGAGTCATTTCTGGGTTCGTGGCTCGTGCTGCTCGTCCCACACCATGCTGGTGCCCTGGGCTTGCATACACTTTTTGTTCCCTTTCATCGGCCATTCATCGCCGGGGCGTTGGAGGCCCCGGGGGTGGGGGTGGGGAGCTGGCACTGGCCCTTCCTGTGCTCACAAACGTTCTGCTTGGTCTGCTGCCTGCCTGGGCACAAACAAGGGCTTTGGTCCAGGGACTGGATACAGCCCTTCTGCCACTGAAAGCTGGGCAGGAGTGGGGTCAGGGGAGACTATGGCCACCCTCCTGGAGCGCAGTGGGTGTCTTAACCAAAAGTGTTCCTCCTTCAGAGCCTGTCTGCCTGCTGGCACATCCGCACCCTTTTAAAGACACGCCGGGAAAGTGCAGGGAGGGGTGGCAGGAATAATTAAAGGTACGAATCTGTTTCCATAGAAGGAACAATTACATAAACTGGCTCTCTTCCGTCTGGGGGAAGAGATGACTGAGGGAGGCATGACGGGGAATAATAAAATCTTGTGTGGTGGGGGGGAAGGTGAGCTCGAGCTCCCTTTCTGTAATGGGGCATCAGTGCGGGAAGAGGCAGCTGCACCTCGGGGCGCAAATGCGTTTTGTGAAGCAGTTTGGGATTGATCTGTGGAAAGGTGGCCTTGGGTGGAAGGAAGATGTGAGAAACTTGTCTGGGGTCAAAAAGCAATTAAGCAAATTCCTGGAAAGAGAAAGCCACCGAGGGCTGGTGACGGTGCTTCTGGTGTGGGAAATCCCCAGGCTGCCAGAGTGAGGACCACGGTGTTCTCCCCTGGAGCTTCAGCTCTTCCCAGGGGCTTTGGCTGTGGGTCTGTGTCCCAGAGAGGATGGCAAGGTGGAGGGCCACGGCCCAGGCTGCTTTCCTGTTAAAACGTCATTACTTGGTGTCTGAAGGTCAGAGCAGTGGACGAGGCTACTGAGCTCTACAATCTCGTGCCAGAGTGCTGTCTGAAAAGCGTGTTACTGGTGGGCACCATACCCCTGTGAAGGAGACCTTTCCCCTGTCACTGCCACCACCTCCTCCAAGCTGGATCTGGATCTCCCTGAGGCCGAGCAGATGGGGCAGGAATGAGGAGCGCTCCTTGCTGCGGTGCTCCCCCCGTCCTGCTCAGACTCCCCCGCTCAGCGTGGCGCGGGGAAGTCTCCGGCGACTGTGGCTGGGTGAGCTGGGGAGATGCATCTGAGGACACTGGGCTTGGCAGCAGCGGGGTTTGTACTCTGTTCTCCACGGCGAGAGCAGCACCCACGCATTCGGTGCTGTCTCTCCTTCCTGCCTGTTCCCATCCTTGGAGATGCCGCCCGCCTTTTCCAGCACCCTGAGCTGCAGGATGAGAAAAGGGCTGCAAGGAAAAAAAATCCATGCCCATGTTTTTTTTCGTTGGATTAATGCCCCATTCCCCGCCTGCCGCTGACCTGGCTGTGGTCTGAGGTTGATGCATCTCCAAGGAGATGCTGGTGGGTCACCTCCCAGGTCAGACCAGGTCTTGAGTCCTGCTAAAACTGCTGTCTGTGCAGGCAAGCTCTGTCCTGAGGACATGGGGACCTTCTTCCTTGGGGCTCAGCCAGCTCCTGGCATGTACCCCAAGGAAACCACTAAACCCGAGCGGCTCTCACCAGCTCCCAGTCATCCTGGCTTTGTTGGTAGCCCCAGCATGCAGCGGGTTTGTACCTGCCTAGCACCCAGCACAGGATAATGCAGATGGGAGTAGTCCCCAGGAGGTCTCGTGCTCCAAGCAGGGTTAGCCACAAGGTCAGAGCGGGCTGCTTGGGGCTTTATCTAGCCTGACCTTGAAAACCTCCGAGGACGGTGATGGCACTGGAAGAGCTTGTTCCAGCAGCATCTCCTACATCCCCGTGGCACTGCGTCTCAGCAGAGCCAGCACGCCCTCCGAGGGCATGCCAGAGGAAGGGGGTGGACACTGCTCTTAGCCATAATGATGGTGTTCATGGCGTTGGGTTTGTCCTGCCCGGTTGGGGCTGAGGATACCGGCCGCTGCCTCCCCCCTGCCAGCATGCTGCCGCACGGCGCTCCGCACCTGCGGGGGTGGCATAATGAGCCGTGTCCTTGTCTCAACCTGCCGCTTCCTCTCCCGGCAGAGTCTGTGCTGCCAGCTGGGTTATTTTTTCTTTTTTTTTCCTTTTTTTTTTTTTTTTTTTTTTTTTTATCCTTCCTGCCTCTATTCTTGAGTGGTTCCCAGCCGGTGCTGGCACACGGCCCTCGCTGGAGACCTCCTCCTGGGCTGACCTTTACAAACCCCCTCAGATGAGCACGCTGGGGCTCTCCTGCCGCCCACGTCGAGTGTGCGGGGGAGATGCGAGCGGCTCTGTGAGGCAGTGGGCAGCGGTGCGTGGGAGGACTCGGTCCTCTCCAGTCCCCTGCTGTCCCCACCTGTGCTCGGGCTCTTGCTGGAGGCAAGAGCAAGTGGGAGGAAAGGGCAGTGTGGGGGATGAAGCAGTGCTTTTTAGGGCAGAGCCTCGGGAAAAGCAAGGCTCCACCGGGCAGATCCTGCTTCTGGACACCTTGGTTTGGCCTGTCCTACCTATGTGGCCCCTACTCTGAAACACCAACACGTGGGTCTAGACTGGGCACAGAGTGCCTGGGCTGGAAAAGCCCCGTAGGGGAGCTGTCTCTGCAAACTCCCTGCCGAGCCGGCGATAGAGGAAAGGCGGTGTCCCCGTCCCAGCTGGTGGATGCTGGAGCACAGCGAGTTGTCCTGCATTGCTGTGGGAATCAGTGGCAGGCATGGGACTCAAATCCTGAGCGGCTGGAGTCTGGCTGAGATACTCCCCAGTGAGACAGGGTGATGGTAGATGGTAGCCAGCAGCATCTTTTCGACGCTGGCATCCTCCTCGCTGCCCACCTGCAATGTCCTGCGTCCCCCTGGAAGGGAGGCCGGCTGTGCTGGGGAGCCCAAATAGCATCGGTCGCCTCTGGGGACCCGTCTGCACGTGGAGGCATGCACTGAAATTTGGCTTGGCTCCACTCCAGCTTCCAGCCTTTGCCTTACTTTCCTCAGCAAAGGCGCCCTGTAGCACTTGGTGGTTTCTCCTAGGGATGACTCTCTCCAAGTGATGTTTTAACCAAGTTATTTCCAGTCTGCATTTGAGTGCCAAGTGCACAGAGCTCTTCTGGTCTAGTCTCTTCAGCTACACCATCCTTTGGGGAATTTTGGTCTTGAAATGTGTCCTGAGTCCCTGCTTTCCAGGGCAGAGGCATCCACGGGTGTTCCCAGCAAGGATTCTGGCCCTGAAGGTCACAGCTGGAGGTGGTTAGTGTCAGGATTGGGGACGAACATTGTTGCCTCTATCGGGATTCCGTCCATTTGATGCTTTTCCTTTTGCAGATCTGCTTGGTGTCTAATCCTTAAGTTGCTAAGTGAGCTGGCAGTAGCAAGATGTGATGGGTTCATCCAGACACAAAGTGGTACCCAGTTGACTGCTGTAGAAAGCTTAATACCTCTGTGATGCTACCAAATCTGTGATCTCTTAAAAAAATATGGCCCGGGGGTTGTCTGGCAAGGAGTGTTTTCTGGAAGAACGGGCTGGCTTGCCTTTATTCTGCTCTTACCTCTTCTCCACTGCCTCCCAAACCCCCTTCCCTGTGACTGCCCTGGCCTGGTGGCAGGTGTTGCTCAGAGCGATGCAGGTGATGTTATGCTGGGGACAGAAGACTCCACTGGTGGCCTAGTGGTGGCGGGCTGCTTCCCTCCCTACCCGTAGCCCATAACTACTAACCCCTCTGATTTTGCTACTTCCTGAGCATCGCAGCTTCTTGGTCCAGCGGAATTATGGATAGTGGGTGGCTAAAGCCGTAAAGATTCCCTGTATAGAAGGCAAGGGAGGAAGATTTCCAAGCAGCCCCTCTGGAGTGCTGGAGGATGGCAAGATGCCCCAGTCTCGTCTTTGCAAGCAACCAGAGATGCATGGGACTGCCTGGCCTTGGGCATCTCAGCTCAATCTCATGGGGCTTTGTGCTTGCCAGCCCTGGGCCCTGCTGCACGGCACTGTGCCAGTTCTGTGGTGGCTCTGTGGATCTCCAAGTCACTGCTGGCTGCTGCCAGCATGAAGCCCCAGCTGGCAGGGAACAACCCTGGCTGGAGCTTTTCATCAGGAGCCGGAGACACCAGCCAGTGTTGAGGCTGAACTGAGAGGGGATGCGGTAGTGAGCGAGCTGGGGATGCTGGCGGGGACTGGATGAGCATCTGGTGCCCCGGCTGGAGGCAGCAGCAAGGATGCTTTTCTTCTGTGCCCGTTCCTCGCTTGGAGGCAGAGTGTGGGGAGATGGGGCACGGGGTGGTGGTGGTGGTGTATGAAGTGGCCAGTGGTTAACAGCGTGTTACAAGTTACCATCAGCAAGTCGAGCAGCTTTTTCCTGTGTACCTGGCCCAGAGGACAGCCCTGGGAGGTTTCTGTTTAATCTGGTCTCCCTAGGTGCCCATCGTTGTGGTATCTGGGCACGTTCATCCCCGCCTGCCTGGCAGATGTCTGTGGTGGCTGCTCTCTGCATGGGGTTTTGCTGGAAGTGTTGCTCCTTGGGGAACTGTGATCTGTCTTGCCCAGGTGGCCTCGAAGACATCTGCTGCCCTGCTGTCCTGCTCCTCCCATGCTTGCTCAGGATGAGATGGGGCTCCTGCTCATCCCCTGCGTTGCTTGCCACAGCCCGCTCTGTAATGCTGACTTGAGAGGACGCCCCGTGAGCAGAGAGCCCTGAGCTCTCCTCTCAAACCAGGCTAATGGACAGGCCAGGGGGCAGCTATTCCCCAGCACCCACCAACGCTTTCCAGCAGCCCCATGAGCCAGAACCCTGTAGGGACCTGATGCTCTTCAGGGTTGGGATGTGCTGGGGATGGTGAGGTGTCTGGAGGCCTTGCACAGCTGGCCAGCTGTGGGGCCACATCTGGCACATGGAGGCACTCATTCTCAAAGCCGTGTCCTGTTGCCCACGGTGAGGATGGCAGAGAGGATTCATCCTGGCACGCGGTGCCCAGAGCTGCTGCAGGGCACCAGCATAAAGCCGATTGTGGTTGTCTCCAGCTGGACCATCACAAAGCAAATACATCAGAGCCTGGTCGGGGATGGCAGTGGGTTAATGTGAAAGCGGGACTTGGCAAACGCCACCCTCCAATTTGCTGGAAGAGAGGGAGCGAAGAGGGAAAAGTTACAGTGCTGCGTAATTAGGGAGCAAATGAGGAGAGCGGCAGCATCTCCGCGTGAGAAGGGGCTGGAAGAATTAACGCTTAAGAAAATACCGCCCCGAACAAATTCCCCGCTTCGCTTCAACCTCCAGTAAGGGCAGCGGCACTGGATGTACAGCCCGAAGCAGGGTGGGCAGTGGGAGGGAGGCGGGGAGGAGAAATTGCTGCTGCTGGAGGGGAACAAAACCACAGAGCGCGCCGGGCTTGGGGAGAGGGGCTGAGCCGCACCACGGGCACCGGGGTCACGCTGTGACGGTGGCGGGGCTCCTCTTCGGCAAACCGCCATCTTTATAAAGCATCGCTCAGGCTGGAGCGGTATTCAATGACCCGTGTTCATGAAAGAGTGTCTAGTCTCAAATTTTACATAAGGTTGAGTTAAAAATAAGAATATTTAAAGTCAAACGGGAAGAGGAACCAGTGAGGGGGCACGTGGGGACAAGGTGCAGGCTCTGGGCTGCGGGCGCCGATGCTTCTGCTTCCTTGAGGCGCGTGGTCTGCTGCCCACGTCCCTGGGTCACACCGATGCGAGCAGCCGTCCCCGCTGCAAGAAATCCTCCCCGTCCAACACCGACGTTGGCATGTGTCTGCGGCAGCGATCAGAGGGAGGAACCGAGCAGGGCTTCTGTGCAAGGGGAGGGAGAACAGGACTGAGGTCATGTCGTGACAGCTGACCGCCGTGGATGCCAGGAGTGTGTCAGGACAGCGGCCCTGGCCGGGGCGCGATGCCGTGCTCGTGGGTGCTGCACACGCCGTCCCGGCTGCCGATGCCGCACCGCGGCTTGGTGCTGCTGGGAGGCTGCCAGGTTGAGGGGGTGGGGGGTGGAGATGGGATGTTTTCTCCCGCACCTCGCGGGGCTTAAAAAAAAAAAAAAAGAAGTTATTCTAGGAAAAGAAATGAGCTGAATCTGCTCCATCTCCCTGCTCGGTGGGGTGGTTTGTCCCACACTGGGTTGGAGTTGCATAAGGACGTGCGGACAGAGCAGGGTCACGCCGGGGAGGAGGCGGGCTGCGGGCATCGCTCTGCCCCGCTGCCGCCTGGCACTGCCGGTGTCCCCCCACCCCATCTGTGCCGATCCCCAAATGGGGTCTGCAGAGCTGTGCATCGCAAAGCGTGCCGGGTGTGCGCACACGCGTGTGGGCGAGTGTGGCATCTGCCCGGGGTCGCACAGAGGTGTGTGCTGCCAGGCTGCGTGTCCTGGGGGAACGTTTGCCAGGTGACAACCCCAGGCCGGACCTTCCAGCTTAGAAACGGAGGCTCCTGTGCGTGCACATCCCTCGTGGATGTGGCACTGGGCGTGCACGCATTGCATGCCATGCATGTGCTGTGCCCTACACGGCCCCTGCCAGGACCTGCTCAAGGTTTTGGGGATGGAGGGACCCATCTGGTTGCGGTGAGGGGGTTTTGCTACAGCAGCATCTCCTGTAGAAGGGTTTCCTCTGAGCTGTGGGGGCAGACACGTCTGGGAATGCTAATGTATGTGCTGAGGGGGCTTCTGCCACCTGAGACTCTTTGGATTGGGGAGAAAAAAGTGTCAGGGGGGGCTTCTTCATCCCCCCTCCCAGGGAACGTGGGTCACTCCACCGCAGCATGAAGGGGGTCGCATGCAAAATTTGCTGCCACCAGGGTTCCCCACCTGCAAAGCTGCATGGACACGTGCGGGTGCGGACTGTGCTTGCATTTTGGAGCGGGTGGTGAATAAAGTGGCTGGAGGGGGATTCCTGGAGGGCGTAGGGGTGGGCGCACCCGTCTGCCGCACATGGCTCCCCGCGCGTATGTCTACATGTACGGGCAGAGCTTCCGGAGAGGGTGAATGAATGAGGCAATTCATTATTTCAGCGCTGGCTCTGGTGAGGCTTTTCCTTTAGAGGCAGGCGTGCGCCGGCGCGTGGGCTCCTGCCTGCGTATGCGTGTGGGCTCCTGCCTGCGTGTGCAGGTGGGCGTCGAGGGGGCTTCGGGAGATGTTTGCCACGTCAGGGAATTCACTCCGGGGGCTGGCCTGCGCCCCCGCCGCACTCGCTGCCTTGTCTGCTTGGCGCAGCGTTGTGTAATTTCCGATGCCCCTGCCGGATCTCCTTCCCTGGCAGAGAGGGATGCTCCCGGCTGCCCTCCCTGCCTGCTGCCAGGGAGGCATCCCCCCGGCTAACTGGGCGAGGAGGACAGCCCTAATGTCCCCCCTACCTGGGGATGCCGGTGCCTTTCCTGGCAGGGAGGGCTGGCCCCGAGCAACAGGCGTGCTCCGGCAGACAGAGGGGACTGGCAGCAGGGAAAAACCCTGTGGCACCCAAAAACCAGGAGGGACCGTTTTCCTGTGTCTCCCAAATTTATGCCCTCCAAACAAGGTGTTTGCTCTGGGAGAGGCAAGGCGGGGTATGGGTCTCTTTCTGCAGGGGACCCGCAAGGGACATCCGCATGCGGGTGCACCTCCCTGGGTACCGGGACCCGTGAGACCCGGGCTGAGACCCAGCAACTCATCTCACGCAATGCTGGGCAACGGGGAGAGATGAGGCTGGTGGGGCCCTGCAGCGCACTGGATGTTCCTGGGGGAGACAGGGCAGCTTTGCTGCTCCGGGAAGCAGAGGGACATCTGAGGAAAAGAGGGGGGGGGGGGATCCGCCTGACATTTTTGTCTCTCCTCTTGCAGCCGCGTTGCCATGCCGGTACTGCCGTTTCCATGCCAGTACAGCCGTTTCCATGCCGGTACCGCTGTTGCCAGGCTACGCGGAGGGTGTTAGAAAGGGATGTCAAGTTGCTTTGAGGATGAGGAGACAGGAGATAAAGCTGAGGAGATGCTGTGGCTTCTGAATCCCACCTCGCTGCCAGCCCAGGGACTTGCCAGGCCTGGGCCAGCTCGGAGGGGACCAGGCGGTGACGGAGATGTTGCTGCCTGTGGGAGCTGGTGTGATGGGTGGTGGTCCCCAGGGCCTGCCTGGGACCAGTGATCCTGGTGGGTCACTGGCCTTGCAGCGCTCCCCCAGAACTGCTCGGTGCTCTCCTGGCTTTGCTCAGGACTCGGGGTGCTGGAGGGATGACCTGGCAGCAGCCTGCTATGTCTGCAGTGGTGTTTTAGCAACTGGGTTTATAAAGTCATCGAATAAAGAAGCCAGGATTATTTGACAAGCCCTGTTGAACACACGGGCATGAAGTCATGCTGGGTTATAGCCCCTTCCTTCATTTCCTCACCTGCACCATCCTGGACCGTGGTCTTGTGGCCTGTAGATGTTCAGCTGACAGGGCTCGTACCCAGCCTCATCCACGCGCCCGGACCGTAACATACACATTTCAATTCTGCACCACCGAAGTGAGCCAGAGACACTCGAGGCACCCCTGGCTGCAAGTTTTGGGGGCTTTCTGGGTTAGAAATGATGCTCCCTTTGAAAACATCCTCCTGGGCTGGGAGGTCCGGAGGGCGTGCAGGTTCCTCGGCTCTGCTCCCCGTGTGCGGAGCAGGTTGCAGGCTCCCACGGCTTCACGTGCCAGTTGGGTTGGGATGTTTGCGCCCCAGTTAACACTGCAAAAATCTTTGCAGAGTGAGGAGAAGAGTTTGCAACCTGCAGGTCAGCAAGGCAGGGTGGGCCAGCTGAATTATCAGCAGGAGTCGTGGCTCCGTCTGATTGACTTGCTCTTCTCCATCCTGCCGTCAGCCCCTAAAGCACGGGGGGGACGCGGGGAGTTAGGCTTGGTACCTGTTGGCTGTGGAAGTGGCTTACGTGGTGGGGTCCCTTCCTTCCCAAGAGAAGGGATTGGCCCCAGAGGATGCTGAACCTCTGGGTCTCAGCATCCCCTCCTCCTGCCTTTCATTTTTGTTGTGCGCCAGCTGCTTACGTGAGAGCGCTGCCGCACTGGGCTAGGGCTCAGGAGAGGTGCCACACAGCGGGGCCGATTTTCCACCTTTCTCTCCCTGCCATTAAAAATTCACCTTATGGGCACCCAGGTGAATTTTTTCAAGGCCAGCGCCCGTCTGTGCCCCAGCAGCCGGCTCGGCGCAGCGCGGCGCAGCCCACCCGCAGGCATGGGGCTGGCCCCAGCGTGGGAGCAGCGTGGCCCCAAGACCAGCAGAAATAGCTGCCGCACATAGCCTGCTGTCTGGCTGCCGGCGTGTCGCGGGAGGGCAGGGATGGGGCTGTGCATGCCTGGGGACCTGCCCTGTGCAGGCAGCTGCCGGGTGTTTTTCCATGTGTGGGAGACGCTGGCTGTCGGGCAGGGCTAATGGCAGGTCTCCGAGACAGCGCCTGGCTGCGGGGTTGGGGCCAGGGCAGGACACCCCCTCGGCTGAAAGTATTTTCTCCCCAAAAAGTGAGCTGGCAGATCCCAGTCCCCCAGCTCTCGTGCTGTTTCTTGCTAGCCCGGTACCTGGTGTCCCTCCGGCATGGAGGGGGAGCGCTGCCAGAGCATCCCACCCAGCCTCCACCTTCCCTCCACCCATCTCCTTCCAGCCCCCCTCCCGCCGCCCCCGCAGCTCCAGCCTAAATAATTCCTCCTCTGCCTGGCGGTGTGCAGACTGCTCTCCTGTCCTTCCCTTAGTCATCGCTCAGCCGAGCGAGACAGATATAGTTGCGTGCGGCTCCTCGCAGATCAGTCACTCCAGCCCCCGGATCATTTCGCTGCTGGGTCGTGGGGTGCCCCGTGCCGAACACGAGGTGCCTCCCCCTTTACTACCCCCATCCTCGCTGCCAGAGCCCCTAACCCCCTGCCCAGGGAGCGAATGGCCCTGTGGATGCCGGGTGGGTTGGCAAATGACCCCGACGGGGCTCTGTGTCCCTCTCCGGCTGTGGGCTGGGTGCCTCTGGCTGTGCCAAACGCGGCACTGGCTTTCTGGGGTGGCTCCGCTCCAAATCCCTGCTTTCCAGGTACGCTGGCTGCCTTCCTCCTTCCCTGGCCAGCCAGGGTACGCCTTGGCCCTGTAGGGCTCCCAGATTAGTCCTGGACCGATGCCTGGTTACTGGTGTCCCCACCAGATGCCTCGACTTGGGACTTTGCGGGGGCAGAGGGGACTGTGGGTGCTGCCTTTCAAGTCCAGGGTCGCATCCCAGAGGGAGGGGGGGAGAGCCGGCGTGCACAGCACGTGTGTTGTGCGAAGGGATGCTGGGGCACGCAGGGACATGCGTGGCACCGTACAGCTGTCCGCTGCTACCCGGAGGGACTGTCAAGTGTCTGCTCTGACGCCAGCCACGGGGCGCTTGGGTCCGCACAGCCGAAATGGGAAGGCAGGTCCTGCCCTTCACCGTACCCCCAAACTATTTCCTTCCCTGCCTTATTCAGCAGCCGATGGCCCCTGCCACGCCAGCCCTGGTCCTCCATAGCGGCTGCTTAGGGGCCAGCAAGGTGCAGGCAGCTGTGGAAAGGGGAACAGTGGGACACCCCAGCGAGCCCAGGGCTGGGGCCACCGTCCCCCGTGCCACCTCCTGGTCCCACTGCGAGGCCAGGGCAAGAGGAGCAGGGTGGTGCGGAGGGAGGCACCCAGGACTCGCAGCGTTAACGCGTTGCTCCCGTATGGCCTTGCACGGAGGCAGGAGAGGACCCGGACACCCTGCCTGGGTGCTGCGTGGGTTGCCAGGATGAGTCACAGCAAAGCTGCTGCGGGGAGCAAGATGCTCGCTGTGCCCGGTGCCACGCTGTGCCCCCCCCCATCCCAGGGCCGCCCCTGCACCCCTGGCACATGCTGTCACCCTGTGTGTCCCCTCCTCCCCGGCACACGGCCGTGCTGCGGGGAGGAAAGCGGGAGTGAGCGTGCCAGGAACAGAAGGCAGCGTCTGGCAGCCCCGCACCGTGTCAGGGCCACCGAGCCGGCAATGTGGGGGTGGCGGGAGCTGGCGGCACCGCATGCCGGCGGGAAGCCGTGCACAGACCCCTGCGTGGGCTCCCGTGGGTGGCCCAGGCCATGCGCATCCTCCCGGGAGAGGAGCAGACCACCTCCATGATGGAGTGCCCTCCGGGTCGCGTCCTGTTGAGGCAGCTCATCCTGCTGCTCCTCGGGTGTTGCTGGGGGGGGGGGGGTGACACCCCAATTCCCCACTCAGGTCCCATTTGGCTCCCTCCGGTCTGCCCTGTGGACCCAGGCAGCATGTGGCCGGTCCCAGCAGGCACTGATGGGCATCACTGTCCCTTCCTCTGTCACCATGCCGGTGCCTGGCTGCATTTCCATGGCTTGAGCATCCTTCCCATGCATCTCGTGGGGAAGGGGTGCTGGGCCCGAGGGAGCCCTGGGCTGGTCCCTCCTCTCCAAGGCCCAGGTTCTCCCAGCTCTTGGGTGCTGAAGAGGATGGAGCCCACCCCAGACTGCAGGAGCCTGGGGCTGCCCGGGCTGAGTCCCAGCCCCTCGCGCAGGGTGCGTGGCCCAGCGCTCACCTGCCACGGGCACACAACCGTGGAGGAGGAGGGTGTTACGGGGCAGAGATTGGGGTCAGAGACGGGTTTGGGGCAGGAGGAGAAAGGGGTCACAAACCACCTTAAAAAATGCCAACTGGGGATCGAAGCGGGCTCCTACGTCCCTTCTCCCTGCGTGCTCCTGTGGCTGTGGGACCAGCGACTGGGCATGAGGATGGAGGCATGGCTGGTGCAATGATGCCAGCCCGTCCGCTCCACCGGGATGGCCCGGTGGGATGCTCTTGTCCCCCGCCGGCCATGTTGTCCCTGTGCTCTCCTCCCCGGTGTGGCGGCCAGGGATGGTTGTGCAGTGTGCAGGTCCAGAAGTGGCACTGCCTGCTCTTGGCATGGTGCAGGGGTGACACCCTGTGGCCACCTCTCTGCTAGAGTGGGGACATATGCTTCTTACAACTCCTTGCACCCCTCCCCAGCACCTTCGCCCCCCCGGTCTGCCCGGAGGTCTCCCCAGAGGGCCTTGGTCCCTCTAGGGACCCTGGCTCAGGGTTGGGGAGCACTTCTGGGTGATCCAACCTCCTCATCCTAGCTCTGCATCCCAAATCCCTTCAGCTCCCCCCTCCACCTCCTCACCCTGCTTGCATCTGGAGGGGATGCTGCTAAACGGGGACCCTTGTCCCCACTCTGCGTGGTCACTCGTGGTCTGGCCTGGGAGGGGAAGGACAGTTGGGGCCACCAGGGTGGTGGCAGTGCCTCTGGGAGCTGTGGCTGTGTGCTGTCACTGTCACACGCTGCCCAGCGAACCCCCTTACTGCCGGTGGTCCCTGGCTGGTCCTGTGGCAGTTATGGGATGGGGCTCTGACATCTGTCCCCAGCGATGGCCGGGTGCTCAAGGTGACACCGGCTCAAGGTGACCCAGGGGGTCACCCCTGTCCCCACCAGCTCCGTGTCAGCACAGCTCCCTGGCACACGTCCCTGAGGGTTGGATGGCTCTGGTGTGGAGCACACCGCTGTCACCACCCCTCTGGGACGCACCAGACCTGATGGCCCCTGGCCAAGCCCCGGGGAGCCCCGGGGACACGCAGAGGTCCCCGGGCTTGGAGAAGAGCGCTATCCCGTACCCTGGGGTGCAAAGCTAAGCACCCATCTTCCCCGCAAGCAGCGGTTTTTGGGGTGGGTGGCAGCCCTGTGCAATGGCCGTGCGTCCCAGCAGAGGGTGCAACCTCCCCGTGGAGCGGGGCACTGCTACCCCTGGAGTCCCCGTGGGACAGCGGGGACACCCTGACGGGCACCACGAGGTGCTCCGGGCTCCCTGCAGACGGCAGCCACCCACGGGGTGAAGGGTGGCCCATGCTCCGACCGCTGCAAAAACCTAACGCACCAGTCGGAGCTGTGTTCTGCCCTCCTCCCTGGACGCTGTGACACTGTCCCTGGCCCCAGGCTGGGTGACATTGCGCTGGAGCCCTGTGTCTGGGAACACCCCCCCTGGGGAGCAGCCCCACGGGGTGCACAGCGTGGCGCCCGGCAGTGGGTGATGGACCTGGGCTGGCAGACCCATGGGCCGCATGGACGCCGTCGCTGCGGCATGAATTTACCACCCCTGGGATTTCCATCCGTGTGGGGTCTGGGGGTGGGAGGGGATAGGACAGCCAGTTCCTGCCCCAGCCTTAAATCCCACAAGAGCACCCCCGTTTTTTTGGTTTGGGGCCTCTGGGGCTTTCACTGGGGAGGTTTGCACCAGCATTCGGGGGGGATTCTGGGAGAGGTTTGCATCAGCATTTGGTGAGAAGTTTGCATGAGCATTCCGGGAAGATTTGCACCAGCGTTCGGGTGGTGAGGAGGTTTGGACCAACAAGGAAGGGAAGGTTTGCACCAGCGTTCAGGGATAGGTCTGCACCAGCATTTAGGAGGGCAGTTTGCAGGCCATGGAGGCTTTCTGGGGACAGGGTAGCATTGCTCCTGAGGTCACCAGTCCCAGAGCAGGTCACAGCGATGAGATGCCACAGCACCACCTTGCCCATTCCCCCACCACGTCCTCCTGCTTCTGTCCAGACCTCGAGGCTGTCCGTGCGGAGACACAGCTGGCTGGGGCACGCTCTGCCCGCCTCGGTGGCCGCTCGCTGGGGACCTGCAGCTGCGGCGGAGCATGTGTGCCAGGCTGCTGGCACCACAGTGGTGACAGCACAGCCCTGCAGGACGCAGGCCAGCCTGGCCACCTGTGGCCCTCATTAGCCAGCTCCCTGGGGACACCAGCTGGCTGCGTGCCCTGGCAGGGGTGCCGGGCTGCTGCAGGGGGTGGCAGGGGAGGATGGGGCCGGGAAAGCCGCCTGCGCCTTGTCCCCAGGGGGAGGGCTGGGTGCAGAGTGGGGCTGGATCGGGGTCGGGGGGGGTTCTGCCCTCCCAGCCTGGGTCCTGTGGGGCGCTCAGAGTGTGGGATCTGAGCCAGCAGTAGGGGCTTCACCCCCAGGGTCCCCAGGACCTGTGCTCTGCGCCCGCTCGCTCTCTAGCTCTGGCAGCTGGAGCAGTAACCCAGCAATCAACAGCATCTCCCCAGGCGAGGTCTTCCCTGGGGCTTCCCTCCATGGGCAGAGCCCAGGGCATCACCCACCCAAGGCATCCCAGCTTCAGGCATGCAAACCACTGCCAGCTCCTCCTTCCTCTGGGTGCCCGTCCTCTTCCTCGAGGCGATGGGTTCCTCTCCCGACAGCTTTTACAGCTAATCCAGTTTCCAGGGCCTGAAACGCTCGCTGCTCCCCAGGCTGGATTTTCTCCGAGGGGCCAGCTGGACACCACTGCTGTGGTCTGGATGCAATGGCAGCCCCTCTGACTTGGGAACTGCAGCCCTGGAAATGGGCTGCAATATCCAAATCCAGCTTTTAGCAACAAGCTCTGTGTCCCTCCAGACCCTACGGATGCTGCCAGGGCAGTGTCCCCCTCCTAATTCCCCTCTGGATCCAATTCTCAAGCCCCGTGCCCCTCCCAGCTGCAACACGGGCATTGTTCAAGGAAAGCCCTCCCCAGGCAGGCGAGCCCCCTTTGATGGCAGCCTGGCTCCCACAGACTGCGCACCACCAGCAAGAGCCACAGCTTTCCCTGGGTGCTCCATGGATGTGGCTGGCAGGGGATGAGCCTGCAGTCATAGGGACCACCCTCCAAACACCTCCTCCCGGGGATCCTTGGTGTCTCCATGGGGTTATTTCGGGTTTCCCAGCATCCAGCCATCCCCTGTGCCCAGGGCTCTCTTTGCGGCCTCCAGTGCCTCTGCAGGCAAGAAGCACCCTCATCCCTGTGGATGGGCATCCCTCCTGCTGCAGGGGCCGGGGCAGTTGTGGGGTCTGCTGGGCACTCTCCCCACTGTCTGCTCTCCCGGTGAGATGTGGGGCACCCCGAGTTTGCAGGGCTCTGTGTAAACCCCCTGGCTTTCCCCCGTCGCTGCTGCAGGACGCTTTGGGGACATGAGGCCAAGCCTGGCTGGTGGGACAGGGACCTGAGAGTGGGGCACGGTGTTAAACACAACAGGCAGCTGTGGGGTCCCCAGAAAACCCTGGGAAAAGCCAGAAGCCCCGTAAGCGCGCTGGCAGGAGGCTAGTTGGACACAGCTGTTTAATGGACACTTCTCAGTACAGAGCGGGTGTTGCAACCCACACACCCACAGCCACCTCCTCACCACGGCCATGGCTCTGGCCCCATCTCGGACCTGGTGTCCGAAATATCCCCATTGGCCTAGCATGCCAGGGTGGTAGAGGAAGGTTTCACGGCAGAGGAAGGTGTCGGTGTGCTTCCCGATCTTGCAGCGGGGAGAGTCCCTGGAGAAAGGGATCTGTGCTCTGGCTGGGGCAGGGAGGCTGAGCGGGATGGTGCCCCCATCGCATCGGGGGGTGGAGGTGAGGGAATGACCGGGTTGCTGCGGGTGCATCCCCAGCCTGTGCACATCCCGGAGCACCCCGGCTCAGCCAGGGCACGCCAGGTGGGGAGAGGCTGATGGCACCGCGGGGAAGGGGTCGGAGGGGCAAGGAGCAGCTGCTGGGGCTGCTGTGGATCTGGGTATCCCCGTCTGGCATGCGTGGGGTGAGGTTTCCATGGGTGCCTGCTCCTTCACCTGCAGGCTGAGCGCATCCATCCACCCACCTGAGGGCTGCTGGGCGTCAACCCTGCCCAGTGAGTGCCTCACCCCTGCAGCTGACACGCTGGGGGTCTCCGGGCTCTGCCTCCTCCTCCTCGCCCCGAGCACTAATGCCCACGGTGAGGTGGGGATGCCTGCTCGACGTGCCGGGGACGGAGCAGGAGCAAATGGGGCTGGTGTGGGACTGGAATGCTGAGTTGGGATGGGGGGGGGGGGGGGGGGGGGGGTAAGAGCATCCTGCGGGACCAAGGGGACACGGAGGGACGAGGGATGCAGGAGAGCGGTCCTGTGCATCCGCGCTTGCCCTCCCACCCCCCTGGTGCCGTCTGTTCCCGGTGCTCCCTCCCACCCCCCCGTCGCTGTCGGTGAGATTTGGTTCAATGGCTGATGCCCAGCAGGGCAGGGCCGAGCTGTGCCGGCAAACGCTTTCCCGGCACACGGCCACGCACTGTGGGTGTGAGGATGGACCCGCCGGGCTCCAGCCCCTGTCGGAGCCGGGCAGGGATGCGGAAGAGGCCGAGCGGAGGGGGGGGGGGGGGGCCCATCCGCGTTCCCCCCCCTCCCCAATGAGGATCCACCATGCCGATGAGCGGAGCCGGCGCTTGCCGCAGACCCCCCGGGTGCCACCACCGGCGGCGCACAGAGGCTCAGCGGGATGTTGGGGGGGGGGGGGTAAGGGGTGCTGGGAGAGGGGCCATGGCCGCCCCCATTCCCCCCGGGGCTCCTCCCTCACCCCCGTAACCACCCACACCCGCGGCGGCCCCGGAGCAAGGCCCGCTTCCCCCGGGGCCCCGCCCTTCCCCACCACCGCCACCAATCAGAGACCCCAGCGCCGCACGTCGCTCCCTCGACCAATGGGAGCCCCTCACCCGTCCTCTTCGCAGCCAATCGGCGGCAGGCTCCGCCCACAGGGAGGGAGAGGGCGGGGCGGGTCTCGGTGGCGGGGAGCGGGCCTCGCCGCCCAAGATGGCGTCGCGGGGGGGGGAGTGGGGAGGGGGGGGAGGGCGTTAGGCGGGGGGCTGCAGGTGGAGGGCGGCGCTGTTGGGGCGGGCGGCCAGGATGTAGGCGACGTTCTCCCGCAGGAAGCCGGGCCAGTCGACGGGCCTAGGGGGCAGACACAGGCTTACGGGCCGCCCTGACACCGCAGCTCCCCCTCGCCATCTCCTCCAAAATGGGGGTGTGTGTGTGTGTGTGTGTGCTCCCACCCCCCACGCCCCCCGCCAAACCACCCCCCACCTCACCTGGCCTCCTCCTGCTCCAGGGTCTTCTCCTGGCTCTTGCCGCTGCCGCTGCTGGCGGGGCTGCTCTCCGACATGGGCCCTACGTGGCTGATGCTGTGGGGAGGAGGAGGGTACCCTTTGTCCTCCCCCCTCCTTGCACCCAAAATGCCGGGGGGGGGGGGGGGGGGGTAAGAGGGCACACGGGCGCAGGACAGGGCTGCGGGGCCACAGAGGGGGAGGCAGCAGGAAGGGGGGGCACCCGTTTGCACGCTGAGCCCCTTCGGTGGGTGCTGGGGCGGTGGCAGGAGCCCCAGGAGGGATGTCACCACCCCACACACCCCCCCCGGGGTGGGTGTCCCCGTACCTGACGTTGCAGGATGGCGTCTCCTTTTGGTGCTTGCGGAACCAGCCGTGCCGGGCCCGGCGGCACTCACCCTCCCCGATGAAGCCGTCGCTGTCCTGGTCCAGGGCCAGGAAGGCCGCCCGTGCCCGCTCCCGCTCCTTGGCCGTCAGCAGCCGCAGCAGGGCGTTCTGGGGGGGCAGGGAGGGGAACGGGGAGCGCTTGACCCACGGGAAACCCCCCCACCCCGGCTCCTGTGCCCAACGCTGTGGGGGTCTCCCACCCTGGGTGCCCCTGCTATGGGTGCTGGCCATGGGTGCCAGCCCCAGGTGTCACGGCCGTGGGTGCCAAGCTGTAGTAGCCAGCCCTGGGTGCCACGGCCGTGTCTGCTAGTCATGGGAGCTGGCCTTGGGTGCCTTGGCCGTGGAGCTGTGGGTGGGAGCTGTGGGGGCCAGCCCTGGGTGCCATGGGTGTGGGTGATGGCGGTGGTAGCCGGCCATGGGCGCTGCGGCTACGGGTGCCAGTCACAAGAGCTAGCTTCAGGTGCCGTGGCCGAGGGAGCTGGCCACAGATGCCACAGCCATGGCTGCTGGCTGTGGACGCCAGCCCCAGGTGCCGTGGCTGTGGCTGCTGGCTGTGGAAGCCAACCCTGGGTGCCACAGCCATGGGTGCCAGCTGTAGTAGCCAGCCCTGGGTGCCGCGGATGTGTGTGCTGGTCATGGCAGCTGGCCTTGGGTACCATGGCCGTGGGCCAGCCCTGAGTGCCACAACCGTGGGTTCCGGCCATGGGAGCTGGCCCTGGGTGCCATGGATGTGGGTGAAGACTGTGGTAGGCAGCCCTGGGTGCTGTGATCTTGGGTGCTGGCCATGGGAGCTGGCCCCAGGTGCTGTGGCCATGAGTGCTGGCCATGAGAGCCAGCCCTGTGTGCTGCAGCTGCAGGTGCTGGCCATGGGAGCCAGCCCTGGGTGACATGGCCATGGGTGCCGGCCGTGGGAGCTGGACCCGGGTGCTGTGTCCGTGGGTGCTGGTGGTGGGAGCCAACCCCGGGTGCTGCAGCCCTACCTGTGGCCGTAGTTTCTGCAGCAGCTGGATGGACTCGTGGGAGAGGAAGTCGTGCCACTCGATGTGCCCCTTCTTGTCGGGGTCCAGGGCGGAGAACTGCAGGGCTGCCTGCTCCTCCTGCGCCTCCGCCATGGGCCGCTCAAACTGCTGCTTGTGCACCAGGTGCTTGTAGTGCAGGAAATCGTCCAGGGTCAGGCAGGTCTCTGTGGGGACAGATAGGCTGTGCGGCGCCCAGGGAGGGGGGACCCACCTCCCCAACCCCCCCCCCCCCCCCCCCCCCCCCCCCTCCGTCGGGGACAGGCCGTGGGGAGGGTCCGCACCTGGAATGATCTTGCAGTGCTGCAGGGTCTCCATCAGGCTGTACATCTCTTCCTCCGTCAGCAGGAGGTTGAGGTTGTCCTGGGGTGGAGGGCAGAGAGGAGCCGTGGGTCAAAGGCACAGGATGGTGCGAGCACCCAGCTGTGCCGCGGCACCGGGATGCCTTGAAGGCACACAGGTGTGGGCACGCAGAGAGGGACGGTGCGGTGTGTCACCCAGGTGTGCCGCAGTGGGGTGGCTCCACGCCCTTGGGCTTTGGGTGCCATTTCAGCCCCACCATGGCTCCTCATGTGCCCAGTGACACATCCCCTGGTGTCACGTTCCCCGCCAAGGTGCTGGGGGGCTGACTGCTGGAGTGGGGAGGCGGCGAAGCGCCGCTGTCTCCTCCTCTCCGGTGGCTCCTCGTCAGGCCAAGGTGGGTGGCGGGAGCTGGGGAGCGGCAGGTCCCCCATCGCCTCAGATCAGGCTGCAACATGGGACCCTGCTCATGTCCGTGTGGGGCACGGCTCTCTGAGGAGCACCCTCCACCCAGCAGAAGCTTGGTGTCCCCCACCCAGGGTACTCACACAGTAGTAGCAGCTCCAGCCCGTCTCGGTGTGCGCCGTCTCAGTCACCTCCACGGCGCTGTCGTTCTGCAGGTAGCCCATGCGGCGCAGGCAGCCGTCGTGGTACACCCGGCTGCAGACACGGCAGGGGAAGAGGCTCTCGGCCGTCCACACCTCGCAGATCTCGCACATCTCGTCATTGAGGACCTGGATGGAGACGGGCAGCGGCTCAGAGGGTCAGCGTGGGCAGGGGGATGTCTTCTCAAGGTGGGGGTCAGGGTGGTGCTTCGCAGGCTGAGGGGCAGAGGAGGTGGGAGGGTGGGATTGCGTGGGGCTGGTGTAGGGAGTAGGTGGGTGGTGGGATCGTAGGGGGCACGGCTGGTGGGGTTAGAGGAGGGCGGATGGGTTTGTGGGGATGAATGGAGGGTGTGTGGGTCTGGCTTTAGTGCTGGTGGGGCTGTGGGGCTGTAGGTTCTCTGGGGTGCAGCGTGGTAGGTGTGGATGGCTGGGCCGTGGGGCTGTAGGTGGGCTGGTCTTTAGGGTTGTAGGGTGGGTGGGTGGGTGGAAGTGCTGATCTGTGGGTTGGCGGGTTGTAGGTGTGGACGGATAAGCTGCAAGGCTGTAGGTGGGCTGGGGTGTAGGCTTGTTGGGGTGGGTGGATGGACGGGTAGGGTCGTGGGTGTGGGGGGGTGGGCTGTGGGATTGCAGGCATGGGCAGATAAGCTGTCGGGTTGTAGGTGGGCTGGGCCGTAAGGGTGGTAGGTGTGGACGGATGGGTTGAGTTGTAGGCTGTTCTGGCTGTAGGCTGACAAACACGTAGTAGATCAGGTGATCCTGCTCTCTTCTGCAAAGCTGGAGCTGTCTGTGCCCAGCAGTGACCTTTCCAAGACACCCTGGGGTCCCCACAGGGCGCATCCGACCGGTTGCACCCTCCTCCCTGTGTGGCACCTCCAGCTGCTCAGCCCAACCCCTGGCCCCCTGCCCCACTGAGTCGCCTCCATGGCTTTGGAGTCGCTTTGCCGTACGCAGGGAGGCTGTCACTGCCTGGTGGGCACCAGCAATGCGTGCACGTTCCCTGGTCTCTCCTCTGTGTGTCTCCAGCCCTGTCCCCATCCCTCCCTCGCCATCCCTGCGCTCCGGCCACTCGCCTGCTCCCGCTGCTCCAGGCTGATGTCCGGGGGCTCGTCATCGCGCAGCTCACGCTTGGGGCGGATGAAGGCGGGTGGTGTGAACCTGTTGGCTCGGTCAAACTCCTCCGGCTCCACGCCCCGGCCGTCCCGCAGCCGTTCCCAGGCTGCCTTGCTGGCGCTGCTCTCCTCCGGCTGGGAAGGTCCCGCCGATGCCTCCTCCTCGCCCTCCTGCACCGCCTGCTCCAGCGTCCCCCGGCGTGTGCCCCCCGCCTCTGCCTGCCGCCGTGTCGATGGCTGCTCCCGCAGCCCATCCTTAAAGGCTGACACGGCCAAGCTGACCTTCTGCACCTTCTCCACCGTCTGCCGCCTGGACATCAGCACCCCCATGGCTCTGCAGAGGAGAGGAAGGTCTCAGTGCTAAGTCTTTGGGGTATAATGTTGCTCCCCACCCCTGCACCATATCCCTGGCCCCAAAAAGCTGTGCCTGTGGCTGTCTCCCACCTGTGCGGGGAGCAGCTTGGGGCAGGGAGAAATGGGGGTTCCTTGGCAAGTTAGCACTGGGGTCGTCTGTGGTGGCCATGGGGAGATGGGAGCCATGTGGGCATCTGGCCATGGAGGGTCGGAGTGTTGGTGGGAGAGTAGGACAGCAAGCAGGAAGCTGGTTTGGGGGCGTCTTGCCTCCCTCACCCTTGCTCGGTAGGCTCTGGCTTAACAAGAAACGCATCCAGGCCCTTCCCACACCAGACCAGTAAGTCCCTGAGGGATTGGGACCAGCTGTAACCCTGCCCCTTGTGTGCATCCCGTTCTGCCTTGGAGAAAGCCGCTGTGGCCAGCCAAGGGCAAGAGGTGTCCTCCCAGCAGCTCTGCCCAGGGCTGAGGCATAGCAGAGCTGGTGCTGGGTCTCTTACCTTCCCTAAATTTCAGCTCACGCCCCTAGTCTCACTCTCACACGCTCGTGTGTATGCGTGTGTGCTGCTGCCCTGATCGCTGGGCATCCTGCATCCTGCAGGGAGCCATGCGGAGAGGCTGGGCCAGCCATGGGCGGGGGGGCTGCGAGGGTGCAGGAGGGAAGGGGAGCAGTGTGTGGGTCCCAAAAAGGAGGTTTGGGTGCAGGACCGAGGGAAGATCATCTTAGGGTAAAACAGGGAGGGCAACGGCAGCAGCAATAGCAGGTTGGGCTCTGTCTCAGTGGGGGTGTGCTGAAGCTGGGGAGAAGCAGGATTTGGTCTCCCACAGCGGTGTGGGGCACAGACCGGGCAGGATGCTGCCACTGCCCCCCGTGCCCAGCTGAGGTTGCATTATGGAAGATGCGGTGGCCAAGAGGAGCTCCCAGCTGGTGCCCAGGGACCGGCAGGCAGCACTCGCTGCTTGTGCAAGCGGGGGGACACCGGAGCAGCCATCTCCCTCCCCGCCAGCCTCAGCAGGGAAGTTCCCCAGGTAGCGGGATAATTAGCCGCACGCGCGCAGACGCCGGGATCTCACGGCTGCGGGAGGACACGTCGCTGCGGGCACTGCTGTGGCAGGGAGCCTGGGCAGGGTAATTACAGCTGCCCTACATCAGCGGCGCCGAGCAGAGCGTGCTGGCGGGCGGCAGCCCTCGTCCCTTCGCTCGTCCCTACACCCGCGGATGGCCGGCCCCACGCTCTCGCCCCGTGACCCTCAGTCGTGTGGGGCAAAACCCAAACACCGCTGCGCGCACACACGCGCATGTGATTTCCCAGCCTCCCCCCACCACCGCCGGACCATCTGCGTGCGCATTCCCACGCACAGAGCCGGGTGTGCGACACACGTGGGCCCCATCCCGTTGCAGGGGGGGGGGGGAGGGTCCGGCGTTGGGCACGCGTGGATGGGGCGTTGCGAGGGTGGGAGTGGGGAAGAGCTGGAGGTACGTGTCCAAACCACAGCAACGGCATCCCTGCGGCTGCGCCGGCGGCGGGGGAAGACACCTGGGTGTCTCTGCCTCCTTGCCGTGCTGTCACACCCTGACCGAGCGGCTCAGGATCCCGTCAGCCGCGGGCAGGATCGGCTCTGCTGCAGGTCAGCGTTGTGGCTCTGCCTGCAAGCCAGCGAGCTGGGGGGGCACCCCAGGGCGATCCCCCCCCCCTTTGCAGGTCCCTGCATCACCGAGCATGGGACGGATCCTGGCCTCATCCTGCCCAAGGCTTGGGTAGAAGCGGGGAGGAGAGGGAACAGAGGGGCTGGGCTCATGGAGAAGAGACAAAAGAAGGGTGTGAACCCCAGCGCTCGGTACACCAGTCCCCCCAGTAGCTGCACCGGTGTTCCCCAGAGAGCTGGCAGCATCTCCCCCCAGCACCGTGGGGCTCTGGGTGGCCCATCCACAGCCACCCTGCAGCCTGGCAGGGCAGCCCGGGCAGCAGCGGGGTGGCTGGCATAAGGGCCTGCTGTAATCCCCCCAAAATGAGGTTCTGCTGCGTGTTCACGGCGTAGTTGCATTCCCGCCCCGCGCTGCTGCCGGAGGATCCCAGCCCATCTCCCTGTTTTCTGTCCTCTCCCAAGGCCACCCCGCGTGGCTCCTGCCACAGTCGATGCCGCCAGCTGCTGCGTGCCTGGAGTCTGGAGACCATCACTCCTGTCACGGCTTGTGTCTGTTCTCAACCCCGCTGGCCTCCTTGTCCCTGCTAGTCCTTCACAGCCAGGCCCTGCCTGCGCATCCAGGGGCTGAATGGCTTCACGCCGAGCTCCTTCTCCAGGTGCTGCTGCCTTTCCACAGGCCCCAGTGCTCCCCAGATACCCCAAGCCTGCTCTGCACTCTCCAGGACCCCTTTCTCCCATTCCCAGCCTGACCCATCCGCTCTTCGGGGTAGGACACCACCCCCCGCACAGACCCTGACCCAGCTTAGGGTCCTGCCAGGCTTGGGGGGGTCCTCCCTCTCCTGGAGACCCCTGGATTTGGGGGAGTAGGGACCAGAGTCACCCTCACCCCGTAGCAGCCCAGCTACCTGCGCATCCCCTGCATCCCCATGTGTCTCCGGGGGAAGGTGCCTCCGCTGCTATTTGTGGCCACCCGCCGAGGCGCCCGGTGGTCGGGACCCAGTGCCACTGCCCGGCTCACCTTGGCCCGAGGCGCCGGTGCCTCGACCTTGCTGCCGGGTGCCAACACGGGGGCTATTTTTAGGTGGTCCCCACGGAGGAGCTAAATCTGGGCATGGGCCGGAGCTGCCTGCAAATGCCCGGCTCTGCCGAGCCCTGCCGGCACCAGGGGCTGTCGCAGAGGGTGGTGGGCACCTTCCCACCCCCTTCCCTTCCCTTACCCCGTGCCCCCACACCCCCTGCCCTGTCCCCTGCGCGACACCCGTTCCCCACGCTCTTCTGATGGGGAAATGCTTCTTGCTACTTCGCCCCTGCAGCAAAATGCTGAGCCGGAAAGCACTTCATCCCCCTGGCATCCATGGACTCATCTTTCCACAGAGCTCTCTGCATGGGGAAACTGAGGCACGGAGGCAAGGCTGGTGCAGTTGGAGTGGGGATCGAGCTGTCTTGCAGGGGAGACGGGGGCACTGGTGGGATGGAGCTGGTGGACAGCGTGGAGGCACCCCGGGAGGAGGCAGTAGGGCAGAGCATCCCTGATGCAAACAGAGCTCCCGGTCCCTGCATGGCTCCAAAATCTCCTCTCCCCCATGGAGCGGGGAGGCATGGGGAGCTGCGGCTCACGCTGGGGGGTTACGGGGCACCGGGTTTGGCTGTGAGGGCGGCGGTGGGTGCGGGGTGGCGGGTGACGCGGGGGTGGGTGTATCGCAGCGCGGCGGGGACGTTGTGGTGGCTGGGAACGCAGGATGGATGCGGCGGGGAGCGGCGCGGGGTGGATGTGCCAGGGGTGGATGTGTTATGGGGTGGATGTGCTATGGCATGGCTGGCAGTGCGGGGCGGGTGTTACGGCCCGGAGGGGGCTGTGCGGGCTGGGGGTGTTGCAGGGGCTGTGGGCACGGCGTGGGTGGTGGCTTTGGGCGCAGGGATGTTGGAGCAGCTGTGGGTGTGGGGTGGTGTTTGGGGGTGCGGGATGGGTATGCTTCAGGGGTCATGGGTGCAGAGCGGGCTGTCGCAGCACCCGGGGGTGGCATGGGGAGCTGAGGATGCGGAGCCATAGGGCCCATAAGGCTGGCCATTGCCTCCCTGCCTGCCCCCGGCTCAGCCATGCTCCACAGTGCGTCCTCGGTGCAAAGCCCCACCAGTAAACCAAACACCAGCAAGGGCTTGGGCTGGTGCACGCGGTGGGCAAGGTCCATGGCACCCCCTGCACCCACCCTCCAGGGGACGCAGCAGGGGTGTGCCAGGAGCAGGACCCCCTCCCAGGCTCCCCACTGGTGGGGAAGGATGCGCCTGGTCCCCATGGGATCCCCACAGGCCAGGCATCCTCCTTGCCCTCACCAGGCTCCCGGTGTTTTTACCCCGCAGTGCTGTGCCTTCCTGGGAGCAGTATTGGGGACCTGGGGGCAGAGGGATGGGGTACCGATGGGGAGGACACCCCAGGCATCGCAGGGCCCGTGGCAGTCCGGTCGCAGGGCTTGGTCTGAAGGGCACCGAGGAGGGCTGGGAGGAGCTGCCGTGGCTCTGGCACAGCCCTGCACACCCTGCCTGCCGCTGCCTGCCTGGGACGAGGAGGGCCGGGCAGCGCAGGCAGCAGGCTTTACTTGGGGGACTCCACATCCCACCTCCTTGAGCAGGCTGGGGATGCCCGGAGGGGTCCAGCAGCACCCCTTTGTCCCCTCTGGCTGGCAGAGGGCACGTTCTGGGACTGTGACACTGCTGGGGCTGCTGCTGCGAGGTGACCTGGTTGCCACTGGGCAGGGGGGTCCGTGGCTGATGGTACCCTCCCCACCCTCTGGTGGGTCTGGGAGGGTGGCTGGAGCCCCAGCTGTGCTGTGTCCCTCTCTGGGGCACACCGAGCCGGTGGTTGCTCTCCCTACCGGATCAGGCTGCCCGTCCTGCCGCGCCATGGCAGATTTTATAGGTGTGTCGCACGTTTCCATATCCCAGAGGGGGATGAAAATGCCGTAACAGCAGAGTCCCTTTCCCTGCAGCAGGCACCGCTCCCACCCAGCTCCCCTTATGCCTGGGCAGGACCCTCCCACCCCATCCACATCCCCGCTCCCTGGCATCCCATCCCAGGAGCCCCAGTCACCCTCCCTGGCACCAGCACCCCGGGGGCAGTGGGGGGGGGGATCCACCCATGGGTGTCGCGACGTGCAGCCAAGCCCACGCCATGCACCGAGTGAAGCACCAACGGCGGCAAAAAAAGCCACTTACCAGGGTCAGGGTCCGTCTGGGGAGTGCAAGCCCTAGAGAGCAGTCCACACGATGGCCATCACTGCTGCCTCTGGCCGCTACTCCCTCTCCACCCGCGGGTGCTCACAGCATCCCGCACCCCGCGTGCAAATCCCCGCCGGGGGATGGAGCGGTGATGCTGGTACCCGGGGAGCCAGAGCCCTGCGCTTGCTGCCGGAGGATGCAGGAGACAGCGAGATGCTGGGAGCGGATGCCTGTGTCTAGCGCGCGCACACACACACACACACACACACTCACACACTCACTCGCTCACACACACACGGAGGATGCAGGGAGCTTGTGACTGGGGCTGAGCAGATGCAGCCTGGTTTGCTGTCCCTGTACCAATTGCTGCCTGAGCTGTGTTAAACAGCTCTCTGAGACATGAAGCATTTTTTTAAGGGGGCTGACGTTGGCTGGGAGATACCAATAAAAGCTTTCCCTGCGTCTCCTCTGGCCCCCAGGGCTGAACCGCTTTTCTTCAAGACAGCCTCAAGGACTACGGAGATGGGGCTGCATCTGCAGAGGAACGAAGGTCTCCCCTGCCCACCTGCGGGGTATTCCCCGGACCTGGTGCCCCGGCCACAGGCTACCTGCGACTGCTTTAACCCGTTGCCTGCCGGTGAGCGTTGCAGGCAGGCTGCCCTCCCCGCGCTGCGGTGCAGCGGGGGGCACGGTGAGTCCTGGCTACGTGCAGCCCTGTGCGCCCCGGTGCAATGCAGCACGGGTGGTTTTGGTTCTCCAGGTGCCCAGCACTGGATATCACCTGGGTGCACACCACAGGGCTGCTGCAGAGGGGCCGGGGGCTCACTGAGGGCGCGAGGGAGGTGGTGGGGGAGCAGGGGGGATGCTGGGCTGGAGAGGAGAGCGCAGCCCTAAAAGCAGCACTTCTGAATGTGGGATATCTGCTCCACGTGCATCCCCAGCTGCCCCACACCAGCCTGGTGGAGGTGGTCACTCAGCCCCCCGACACCTTCCTGGGATGGGGGACCAGTGCCTGAGGGGGTTGTGCTTTCCCCTTCAAGAGCTGCCAGCTGTACCTGGGGATGATTTAGGGCACAAAAGCCTCTGAGCCCTACTAGGAACAGCTTCCAGCCAGGCCTGGGATTAGTGCTGATGGTTAGATCAGGGGGCCCTGGGCAGTGGGAATAGCTGCAGGGCTGTCCTGCCTGTAAGGCAAGCGAGATACAGCGGGTTGTCTCCTGGATAGGGGAGGGGGATGCTCTGCCCAGCCCCTCTGCCCTTTTCCTTCCCCCAGGATGCCGCGGGGGGAAACCTTGTATCCCAGCATCACATGCCAGCCGTGCCAGCCCCCCGTGCCCTCAACGGGACAGGGCCTGGCTGGCTCCGTGCAGACCCACCAGCCCCACGGAGGAGAGGAGGTATGTGCATGCATGCAGTGGTGCATGTGTCTGCAGAGGTGCTCAGGAGGCCTTGGTAGAGCAGCAAGCGGCAGGAGGAGGGGAATGTCACCTTTCCCATGCAGAGAGCATGGGGAGCACGGGTTCGGAGCCATGGGGTGAAGAGCCATTTGACGACTGAAGCTTGCTGGCTCCCAGGAGATGAGGAGCACCATCCCTGAGGTCTTCTCCACCTCTGAACAAGCCTCTGCTGGACCCAGTCTCCGGTGCCAATGCAGTGCCCTACTTCACCAGGAGCAAGCGGCTGGGGCAGGGTAGCCTCGAGGATGCTCCCGGCACCGTATTTGGGGCAGGTTTTCTCCAGCCTGTGCCACACACTGGTGCCAGGCTGGTCTCTGACCCCTGACGGCTGCTTCTCACCCTGTGCCAGCCCTCCCTGGACCCGTGGGCACCGACACTGGTCTCACAGTACCAATACCTCCGTTAGAGACCCTTCCCACTCCTGCACGTCTCAGCCGGGAGCGAGCTGAGACCGGCTGCAGCTCATGTCACCCGCGAGCAGAGCCGGGGGCTGGGAAAGGCAGCGTCTGGGCGCTGCGCCGGGACCTGAGCTGGTCCGCAGCTCCCTTCTCCGCCGGGTGGAGACGTGCAAAGCCAGGCTGCAGACAGAATTTATCTGCTTTCTGTTTGTGGCTGTCAGGTCCTGTCTTGCTTCGCTCCATCGGCTGCGGGAGCCTTGCAGGGAGCTTCCAGTCGCCCTGCCCTGGCCCGGGGGTGCTTCGTCCTTCCCCAGGGATGCTTCCCTTTAGGGTGAATCACGTTTTGTGTTATTTGGCCCGGGGAGCACAGTGGAAAGGTGCTGGGATGCATGCGGGGTGGAGAAAGTGGAGGCCAGCTGTAAATGAAGCCGGAGGAAAACATCTCTGCAGACGAGCCCTGGCCCCAGAGGACCGGGGAAAGGGGAAGCGGTGGAGGAGGATTGTGCCGGCAGGCTGCGAAAGCTTTCAGTGCCTGCCCTGGCGGGACCGTGGCTGAGTGCAGCGGTTCCTGGAAAAGCGAAGCTGAGGAGGAGCCCCAGCCCTGCTCCTTCTCAAGGTGCTGAGGGGTTTTGGGCATCCAGCTGCCATCTGTGCTGGTGTTCCACAGTCCCTTCTGTAGCACGGCCAGGCTGTACCCCTGCAGCAAGGCTTCGTGGACGGGGCTGGCTGAGCCTGGGGGGATCTCAGCTCCTCGCCAGCCCTTGGGTGGCCCAGTCGGTGGGTGCGATGTCCCACCAGCGGAGAGCTGCAGCCCAGATCTGTTTCTGGAAGGGGCACCCAGCAGCCTCCACCCTGTGCAGGGCGCGGGATGCTCGCTCGCCGCCCAGGGGAGAAGGAAGACATGGTCCCCTGCCCTGACACCCCTCTCTGAAAAGCCACAGCAGGGCTGGGTGCCCGTCGGAGCGGCTGCGACGGCAACAGGCTGGGAAAGCTCTTGGCGGAGCCGGCAGCGCCGGGCTGCCGGAGGAGGGCTGCAGGGGCGGAGGTGAGAGCTGAGCTGCAGCGGGAATGTGCATTTTCGTCAGCTCTCCCCCCCTTCCCTCCAAAATCTCGCATGACGCCCGCGTGTAGGTCACTGGCTGCTGCAGCGACGCGGCGTGTGGGCTCACCATCTGCGGCTGCTTCTGGAGCCCGCTGCCTGGGAACATCGCCCTGTGCCACCTCGGCTCATCCCGGCTCCCGTCCGGCCCCCGGCCCTGAAGCCAACAGCGCCCTGGGCCGGGGAGGGGGGCACAGGGTGAAGGGTTTGCTCTTCGATAGGGAGAACCTGAACTTTTGGCTCCTGCCGAGAAGCAGGAGCAGCAGCAGTGGGGCGCCTGCGCAAGCTGGCGTTCCTGCCAGTCAGCGGGGGGTGATGGAAAAGAGAACTTGTCAAAATAGCGAGATATCTTTTTTCAGGAGATTACAAGTTTGGCTGATGGAGATAATAGTGTTGACGCGCTGCAGGGAGGGTTCGGAGAGGCATCGGCACACCTCGTGGCAGCTGGTTCAGGAGGGGAGGATGATGCCAAAATCAGCATGAAATGGGATGAAAACCGGCTGCCTGATGGGCTGCCATGTAAGACTGCAGGCAGGGAACGGCAGAGCATCACCCATCACTGAGGACAAGCGTCGCAGGAGCAAGCCTGTGAGCGAGGGAGACCATGCCTGGCTCCCTCCAGCGGTCCCAGCCCATCCCCTCCACCTGTGTGGGCTCCACGCAAGGGAAGGGGCTCAGGATCCCACCCGTGGACCTGATCCCAGCTGCAGACGTGATCCTGCTCACCACCAGCAACCCAGCGGGATGTATCCTGATGCTGGCTGCAGACAGCACTTTCCAAGGCTGATGGGTGTCCTTCACGTCGCCTGACAGCTGTCCATCGTGCCCCCCCGATGGCTCTCCATCACTGTTCCGGGACATTCACATCAGCTCGTCGGTGGCTGTCCGTCACACCCCTGATCACCAACGCAGGTGCCGTGCGTGATGCTGATGGCTGTCCGTCATCCTCCCACCATCGAGGCCAGATGATTGACACCTCCCGTCACACCCCCGGCCATCGATGCCGATGTCCTCTGGAGATCCCACACCCCGACAGCTCAGCCATCGGTCCCCACATCCTGCAGCTCCCCGCAGCCCGAGCCTGATGGTGGAGGGGGGCTGTGGCCCTGTGCCCCCCACCCCAAAGGGTTCAACCTGCTCTCCTTGGGGGGGGCCAGTTCCCTGGAGCAGCCCCTCGCCCCGGGCTGCTCTGACACCTTGCCTCTCCCAATCCTGTCCCCACCAATGGTGTCCCCCCCAGGTGTGTGTGGAGGGCTGCAGTGCCGATGCCATTGCAAACTGCTGAAGGGGTGGTGGCTGCTTTGTAGCCCCTGTTCCCCGCTTTCACCCTGCCATGGTTTCAGAACAGGGATGGGGATGGCAGGTCCTGGCTTTCGCCCTGCCCTCAGTGGCCAGGGTGCCCTGAGCAGCAGCTGCCAGATGGTGCCCAGCACGGACACAGCCCCTCCTTTGGCCCCCGTCAGCAGCCGTGCGGTAACGAACCCGAAGTAGGTTAAGACGCCGTGGATGCTGGCTGCGTGCCTCGCGGCCGTGGCACCGCGTTTGTTTGCTCTGAATTTTTCCCTCCCTGTCCTGGAGCCGGAGCGCAGAGCTCTTGCAGGGCGTAATTACTGAGTGTTCACAGCCAGGGTGCAAGGGCTGGCTTTGCCCCCTCCTTAACAGCTTTCGTGGCACCCAAAAATCCCCCAGCACAAAAGCCTGGAGCAGAATTTACCTAACGAATCTGTCTGCAACCCCACAGCTCCCCAGGTCCTGGAGTCTGTCTGGATGCACGCGCTAGCCGAAATCCCAGCTGGGGCAGGGCCAGGCACCGGTTTGCCTGGGTAGGAGGCACATCTCCTTTGCCCGGCTGCAAATTCAGGCTGAGCTCCCACTGCAGCCGGACCCAACGTCCCCTCCTGGGCCACCAGCACACTGTGCTGCCCAGGGCGGTTTTAGCTCCATCCGGGGCCCTGGCCTGGTGCGGAGTTAAGCAGTGCGTCCTCCTCATCCTCGCCTGTGTGTGATGCAGCCCTGCCTCACCGCCGCATCCCCACGTCTGCTGGGGTGAGCCGTGGCAGCCCCAGATCTGTTGGATGTGCAGCCCTGAGTGGACAATGCATCCCACCAGCTTCTCCAGCTGCTGGAAGGAGGAGATCCAGCCTGCGCCCAGCCCATCCATCCTCTTGCTTGCCCACCTCCAGGTGAGCCCCTACCTGCTCCTTGCTACTGTCCTGCAGGCACAGCTTGGCTGTTCCCTTTTCCCTGTGCAAGACAGGGCTCTGGGGAGCCTCAGAGGGAGTGTGAGGTGCCCAGCACCATGCTACCTCGTTCATCCATGTACCCTCATTGCTCCTCCACAAGCTGCCTTCATCGCCATGGTAAGGGGGAAAAGCTGGTGGGGACCAGTGTCAGGACCTGGGGAGGATGTACAGGGCAAGGACGTGGTCTGATGGTGTGGATGGGTGCCAAAATGCCCCAAGAGGAGCTGGCGGGGGGAAGGTGCAGGGGTGAGGGAAACAGGGAGATGAAGCAGGTGGGAGGAAGCTAACGAGCCATCCTGCCCCAGGGGGCATGCCCCAGGGTCTGGGGTCTGCAGGAAGGTGTTCCCCAAAGGCAGCTGCCGGGGCTTACCCTGGGCTACCCTTCCTTGGGGGTGGCATGTCCCTGCAGAGCGGAGCACGCGGAGCCCCGTCCCTGCAGCTGGCCGCCCGCCAAGCCTGGCCCTGATGAGACAAGGATGCTCCCTCCGGACAGATAATAGCTGAGCACTTTAGAGCTCTCTAATCTAGGAGCACTCTTGCGGGCATTATCTAAATGACCCTCTTCACAGGGCCACTCCAGCCAGCTCCCAGCGAGCGGCTGTCCCCCACAGCCTCTTCTCTCCCCTCCTCCTGCAAGTCCCCAGACAGGGTGGAGGCCGGACCCCATGGCTCTCCAGGGACTGGTATCCCCTTGCCCTAAACGGGGACGTGGGTGTACCTATTTGGTGTCCCCGCAGAGCCTGGTGCAGGGACTTGTCCACCAGGGCACTGCAGGGCTCTGGAGAGCAGGATGAACCTTGGGGCTGGGGAGAAGGGTCGAGGCTGGGGTGGAGGGGGAGTGCCCATGGACGGGTGCAGGGTATGGGTTTGCAACTGCAGCATCCCAGTGCCAGCCCCACAGCACCTTGCAAAGGGACGCGCTCGTCCCCATAGAGAGGCATAGGCAGGGATGCCAGCCCTCCCTGCTGCCCACCCTGCCAGCCTGGCTGCCCCCCCTGCAGCATCACCTGTGCCTGTGTCCTCCCTTGGTGGGGACGTCTCTGCCGCAGGCTGGTCGAGCATCCTCACAGAGGAGCTTTTCAAGTGGAACGGAAACGCCTAATGAAGGCCGACTTCATTAACCGGGGCTGTCACGGGGATGATTGCTGCCTTCCTGAGCAGCTTTATGAGCAATAAAGCTGTGCGAGAGGAGAGGAGAGGAGAGGAGAGGAGAGGAGAGGAGAGGAGAGGAGAGGAGAGGAGAGGAGAGGAGAGGAGAGGGCAGAGCCTGCCCACATGCTTCTGCCCTGCTGGTGAGGGCACTGCCATGTCCCATTTTGGAGGCTGGGGACAAGCAGGCAGTCCCCGGGGATGGAGGCAGATGCGGAGCCCAGCTGGCTCCAGGGGAGCATGGCCCAGCAGAGCTGAGAGTTGTGAGTGCTGGATCCGACCATTGCATCCCTCTGGGGCACGGCTGTGTCCCGTCCTGCTGTGGAGGTGGGGTGTGGTGTGACTCGCACCCAGGCTGGGAGCTACACGAGCCTCCTGGCTGCTGCTGTTTGGAGAGGGATGTGGTGCTTGCAAGCGGGTCCAGCAGCCTCCACGTTGCTTTTGGTGTCTCCATCAGCCCCATTCCTGTGCTGCAGCATCCTACGGACAGGCTTCATCCAAAGGCTCATCCCCAGCCTCTCCGAGCCTGGAAACCCAGTGCTTCACACCCACGTGAGGGCCTGTGCAGGCTCCCCAGGCTACGTCTCAGCCCCTTGTAGGACCCGATGCCTCTCACCCCTCTTGGAGACCCCCAGGCACCTCTGGTGGGGTGAGTGGGGACAGCCCCATGGAGCAGCAGAGCCCCGGCACTCTGCCGCCCTGCGCTTACCTCTTAATCAGCTAATTGTGTGTTTGGGGTTTCAGGCGAGGGCCCCAGCCTGGCGTTGCCATACCAACCGCATCAGCATCACTTTCAAACATTTACCAAGCAGGCTTGAAATGCGGGGAGGGGGGGAATTAAAAAAGGAGAGGAGGCCAAACAGAGGGTTGATGGGAGGGGAGAGTAAAAGGGCTGTCTGCGCCTCTTTCATTACCCTGCGTGGAGTCCCGCAGGGCAGAAAGCTCTGATTAAAACGGCTCTTGCTGGGATTCAGAGGCTTTTTGGGGAAAAAGAAAATGCCCCTGCCTGCTGGAGTCTGTCTGAGGCACTGTTGGTGGTAGGATCGGCTCGGTTTCTTCAGCAGGGTGAGGGGAGGGCTGTAAGAAAAAGGGGTCCAGGTTGTATCCCCAGGCAGAGACCGTGGGGATGGACAGTGGACGCTCACCCTTGGGAGACCCGGTTCCCCAGAGCTGGCTGGGCTGGTGGTGCAGCCATCTGGCGTGGCGAGTCGGTGGAGGAGGGATGGAAGGTGGCTGGGGGGTGATGTGGGGCAGATCTTACAGCTCAGAGGGTCTGGCCCACGTTTGTCCCCAACCTGGTGGTGTCATGGGTGCGAGGCAGGACCCCCATCCCCGGCAGCACTGGCCCCCACTGCCACCTGCCTGCCCTGCTTTCTGCAGCTGGGTTGTGTGTCTCCCCTGCGGTCCCTCCTCTCTCCTCCTTCCAAACCCACCTCTTTGCCACCCTTGGCCTTTCTGTGAGCTGTATCAGGCCTCTCCAGCACCTCCTGCCCAGCCAGATGGGCTCTGGGCTGCTTTTTCTTGCCAGCATGAGCCCTCCCTTGCCTCCCGGCCCCCCTCCATCCTCTCCGGTAGTGACCAGCCTGCTGCAAAAGAGGTAGCTGCCCCGGGCAGAGGGCCATGGAGGTGGGTGTGTGTTCCCCCTCCTGCTCACCCAGCTTCCCCTGCAAACCCATTTAACAGATCAAAATTTTATATGCTGAGCCATGCTGGAGCCCAGAGCACAGCATGTTTTTTTTTTCAGATTTTAGTCAAAGGAGGGCTACGTCACGGGCAGGAGGCATTGACTGCTGCAGAGATGTGGAGGAGACGGGGAGAGGGGAAGGCAGGTTGGAAGAAGGATGGCATACAGGAAAACCCAGTTTTTGTGGGTGACACATGGCCTTTTTTGGCATCCTGTCTCGTGGGATGGCCCTCGCTGTGGCATCTGAGTGCCTCTGCCCAGTTCCTCTCCATCCCGGCATCCCCTGCCTGGGCTGTGACACCCACCCGAGAGCTGTGTGAGCCTGGTGGCACAGGGCCGTCACCCTGGCTTTGGAGGAGACACAGCCCGTCCCTTCTGCCTGCTCATCACTGAAGCTTCAAGATGTAGGGCTGCTTCCCTTCTCCTCCCTCTCCCCCGCTCCTCCTCCTCTGCGCTGAGCGAACCACTCCATCCCTTGTGTGCTGGCGATGCGGCTCAGCCATGAATCACTGTGGGCAAGGCTGGTCCTTGGGCGTTTCTTGATCTCCAGAGAAGAGCCTGTTCACCATGCTTGCTCTTCACCACGCACCCCCGCTGTGGCCACGCTCTGGTCCTCAGAGCCCCCAGCTCTCCAGAGACCAGCCCTCACCGAGGGAAGGGGCTGGAGCGAGGCAGAGGGCTATTTCTCTTGCATGAGCCTCTCGCCTTCCCCTCGCAGGTGTCTACACGAGCTCTGCATGCCCTCATTCCCATTGTGGTCAATGAGCATCAGCCAGCACCACCAGACAGAATGTGCTCACCCTCGTCATGGAGAGCTGCGGGGACGTGTGCCGTGCCCGATGCCCTGGGGGACCCTGCCCACCTCACAGCTCCTTCCAGTGGCATGTGGGCTCCCTGTCCCACGCGTTATTTCTATGGTGCTGTGAGCTGCTGGAAGTGGCCGTGGGCTGTCGGGTGGCTGCTCCGAGCCTCAGGCTGAGAGCAGATGCAGATGTCAGCGCAGGAGCACGGCTCAGGCTCTGCTGGGACAGCACTGGGATCGCCTGTGCTGCCCGGGGCTTTGCAAGCAGCCACGAGACGGCTCGGCGGGCGCAGTTAGCGTGGTGCCAGGCCTCGGCTTATCAGCCTTGTCGAGCATCTCTGAGTGGTCCAGATGGCTTTCTGCTGGCAGAGTGCAGCCCTGGCAGCTCGTGTCTGCCGCAGACGGTGTGCAGGCAGACCCCCTGCCTCCTCCCGTGCACCCCCGGGGGCCGGTGCACTCGGTGTCTGGTACTGGGGCTCACCCAGAGCTTGCCACAGGACACCAACAGGGCAGGAAGGTAAATCCTGCCCCTCCAGGCTGTGTGCGTGCTCCTAGCTGCTGCCAACCCTGCTTTGATGCAGTAATTTGGCAGGTCTCTGTGGGATATGCTGCGCCGAGGTGTGTGCCTGGTGGGAGCACCCTGGGGTGTCTCTCCTGGATCCTGCACCCTCCCTGTGGCTTCCCAACTATGGACCAAGCACCAGCCAGGAGCTGGGGCAAGCAAGGGCATCCCCTGTCACAGCCGCCAGGACGGGCTGTGTCCTCCTGGTTGCTGCCTGCTTTGCCTTGCTCTGCTGCGAACATCGTGGTTTGGTCTCCATCCTCACCAGGTGTCATTTTGACGGGGAGAAACCTCCAAGCCATTATCCCTGGGCTGTTTCTCCCCTGCAGCTTCAGAAGGAGATGGACAGTGTGACCTCTGTGCCGGTGGTGGCAAGAGGGAATGGGGTGTCCTGGGACCCTGCACCCCGCCTCAGGAGGGCTTGAGCTCCTGTGCAGTGTTTCTGGGCCTCCAAGGGCTGGGCATGAGAATCCTTTTCAGGCAGCTCCATCCGTGAGTTTTACAGCTGCCTGTAGCATCTCCAAAGGATTGATTTACTGTAATTCCTCTGGAAAGCAACTTGTGATTGCTAGCCTGGAGATCTCAAGCTGGACTTAAACAACAGGATCCTAAAGAAGCCATGAATAATTGAGACTAATAAATATTAATAACTCACCTGCATGGTGGCAGGGCATGTAATTGCAAGGAGTGTTCTGGAAGCACAGCTCTGCAGGCAAGTGTGCGCTCCCAGCAGCCGGCAGGGCTGGGGCAGAGCCCAGTTAACACCGATGCTGCCGGCCATGCAGAGCCATGTGTGGCCACCAGCCCTGCCAGCCTCCCCTGGGGTTAGTGGTGGCCTGGGCAGAGGGTGCTGGCCACCATATGAATATTTAGCTGTCCTCAGTGGGCCTCTCTCCCATGAGCTGGTCTCCTGTTGAACCTGAGCAGACTTGCAGCATCCAGTACATCTTTTAGCATGGATGTTCTCCATCTCTGAGCCATTCTCATCCCTCAGGCACCCTGGGGGATCTGGGACACCCACTTCAGAAAATCCTGCCTGCCCTCATGTAAAAGCCGGATGAAGGTATGTCCCAAATTGGAGTCAGTCTGTGGATGCTCCCTGCTTTTTTCCCCAAGGACTGGGTGGCCCATCTGTCATCAGACTTCATACAAGACTGTCCCATGCATCACAGAACCTGATGCACTGCAAATTCCAGCTCCCAGGGCCAAGTGATACCACGAAGGCACAATCTAAGCTTTGTACAACCCAACAAGTCCCCCAGAGTTTGGGTGCGGGTGTGTTTGGATGAGTGAAGACGTGAATGAGCGATGGGATATGTGTGGATTTTCTATTTGTGACAAGACAGTGATGGGGAGTGCACGTGGCCACCTCTCTCGGCTGAGGGGTGTCCTGCAGGGAAAGGCTGAACTTGTTACTCAAACCCTTGCTGAGCAGCACGGAGCCATTGATCAGACCTTCTGCAGGTGTAGGATCCTGCCCAAAGTCACTGAGGTTTCTTGGATGAAATTTAACCACAAAGCTCAAGACAAAATCCAGCCATTCCCCTCCTGGGGTGCTCTAGTCCCTCACTGAATCACACGCCTGAAATAACACTCACACCTGTGGCTTTGCCAATGCCTGATCAAACCCAGGGTTTCCTGGGCTTTTCAAGGCAGCTGAGAAAGAGGGGTCTAGGAGGGAATAAGCGCTTGCATGGGCACGGTCTTCTTGGCTGCAAAGTCTCAGCAGTGCTGTGAGCAGGGTAGAAACGTGTACACGGAGGCTTTGCCAGAGGTTTCTGGATGTTGCGGTTCAGGGTGGGGAGCTTGTAAACCTGCTCCTTTGGAAGCTACTGTTGACTTTGCTACCTGATGCTGAGGATGTGATGAAGGATCCTACACGGCATAGAGAGGAATGGGACAGAAAAACCTTGAGCTTACGGCAAGGGCTGGGGGAAGTTCAGGTAGGATGTTGCCCACAGGTTTCTGCCTGAAAACTGTGTTGCTTGGGCAGCTGAGAAGAAGGCCTATGAATGCTTGGCAAGGGTATTGTGAGGCTGTATCCTCTGCAGGAGCTTCTCCCACACTGAGCAAGTGTTTCTTTTCTCCAAACTGCCTGGCTGTTGAGGCTGCATCTTGCAAATGCGGTTTCAGACAATAACAGCTTGCAATTATGCAGCGCTTTCAAAACCAAGATATCCTGAATTTCGTTAACGTCTTTGTATAAAACTAGCTGAGGTTGCTGCTGGGATGCAAAGCTCCAGCCTGCACGGAAATGTCACAGCTGGGAGCACCCAAAGCTTTCGTCTGTGCTGGAGATGGTTCATCCTGCAGGAGATTTTTGGGCATTGCTGGGTGGCTGGGACCCAGTGCCTGGGCTGGCAAGCCAGAGCAAAGGGGGCACAGAGACATCTCGTGGTCTCTGACCCCTGCTTTCTGTGTTTTCTACTGCTGTATGGTCGCAGGAGGAGGACTGACTGCTGGTGGGGATTATCCATCCAGGAGTCAGAGCTCTGCGCTCTCTGGGGGAAGGGGAGACGTGACTTGGCGGGATCAGTAAAGGGAGCGGTAATTGCTATAAGACCCATTACGGAGCACAGCATCTTGGAAGCCATTTCTGAGCACGTAAAGGGCAAGCAGGGATTTCCCAAGGGAAAACTCCACCGGACTCTGAGGGTGGCCGCCACCAGCTCGACAGCTGGTGGGTGGCCAGTAACGATTGAAGGACCCGGGGGTTGACACAGGGATGGCCATCATCAACAGGGGCACTGACACAGGGCAAAACTTCAGCAAAGCCTCAGGTGCCACTAGACGAGGGTGGCTGACACCTGACACAGCCTCAGCCCGGGAGGGATTAGCTAAATGTCATCATTGACCGCCTGAAATTCAGCAAGGGGGATGCAACGTGCGGCACCGAGGTGCCATGAGCCCAGGCTGGGAGCTGCGCACCGAGCAGCAGCGCTGATGGGAAGGACCCGAGGGTTATCGTGGGCACCGGGCTGAATATAAGCCAAGAGAGCACTCTCGTCGCGAAAAAGGCAAACCACATCCTGGGCTACATTAGGAGGAGCGTGGCCAGCAGATTGAGGGAAGTTATTATCCCCTCTCCCTGGCGCTGGTGAGGATGCACAGATCGCGGAAGCAATTCTCGGATAGCTCCTAACAGCAGCTCTCCCCGAGCTTCCTCTGTTGATGAAGAGATGTGAAAATACAGACAATGATACAGGGGTTGCTGCAGGAGGAATAAAAGGGAACGGTAGTGTTATCCCAAGGCAGGTGGAACACTTGCTTGGGAAATAGATGGTCTTTCTAGAGAGTCCCGTATAGTTCAAATGAGACATTTGGGGAAGCAAGGAGCTTTACACTTAGACATTACCTTCTCTTTTGTATGAAAAATTAATGAAAGGCTTGGCTGAAAAGAGCCTGTTTTTTTTTTATTTCTGTGGCCACAGATACCCCAAAATATGAGAATATTGAAATGCTTTCGGTTGCTCTGGGCTGCTGTGCAGCCGCTCCCCAGCTGAAAGGCAATAATGCTTCATCTGCTGGAGTGTTGGTGGGCTAGCGAACTGCTTCGGCGCAGCTGAACGTGTGAGAGAGCGAGTGGTCAGTAGCTTGGCTGATCATTGCTACATGCAGGTGACAGTGCCGGGGGTAACTCTGCGACGTCTCACTGTGTCTGAAAGGGAGAAGACAGCAGAAACGAGTATTTGCCTGGGGCTGACAGCCCAGCCTCTGTGTAGCACAGACCCTGCTCACATCAGTGTCCTTTTTTTTCAGTTTTCAGTCCTTTTTTATTTCCAAATATGGCCGATTCAGAGTTTTAGATGAGATCCATCTGTCGCGGATGGATTAGAAGCACTGCAGCACGTATTCCCCCCCAGGGTTAATGCCATGCCCTGCGGTTGAGAGGAACTCGAACCGTTCTGGGGGCTCTCACAGCTACGTATGCACTGGGTGAAAACCACAGAGCTGCATTTTGAGAGGTCTCTAAGGCTGGTGGCACCCGAGAGTGGCCTCACCGCTGGGTGAAGTGATTACCGCACCGTCATCACTTTAGAAGGAGCCGGCATCACGCGGCGAGGCTGGCAAGGAGGCACACACCAGAGAGCCGGTGGCATGGCCAGGCTGGTGACAAGTGGCTGGGGCAGACGTTCAAGCTGGTGGCACGGCTAGGCTGGTGACAAGTGGCTGGGGAGAGCTTCATTCGACAGGGGAACCAGGTCAGGATTGCATGCCCTGGGGCACCTTTGCCCCCGGCTCCTGCCTTCATGGGTGATTGCAGAGCATCGATCCCCAAATCCTCTCCGCTGCGCAAAGCTTTTACGCTCTCTGGGCTTTACTATGCTCAAAGGCAGCTGCATGAAAGAATATTTTCCCTTTGTAAACAGACGCAGCGACCTGCTTAGCATCGATCCTGTGAGGCTGGGCTTCAAATTCAATTTGTTTCCATCTTACCCGTGAACAGTTTGGTAAATTGATTTTTAAGAACAAAAATGTATTGAAAGTGATTACAGCTGATAAATATCATTTTAAATAGTAAGATGAGGCTTATGATCACTGACTTGTTCACCTGAGGGTGCAAAAATGTACAGTCAAGAAAACAGTATTTTTCTAAGACATCACTTAAAGCGCTGACCTTTATTTTTCATGAGGTGACTCCAATTTCAATCTCTTTTTCAGGGGAGGAAGCCCTGGGAAAGTCACGGAGTGCAGCCGACGATCCCTAAACCTGCAATTTATGCGACTGTTGTAATCTCTGCACAACCGTAACTGATGAATATGCATCATATCATTTCTATGCACGGCAGAAAGTAACCTACTTCTGGCCCCCAGCAAACTGCGGTATGCCTGGCTGTATCTTCCTGCAGGTCTGTGCCCGCGGTGGGGGTGTGGGATTTTGGACAAGGTGGGGACGCCATGGAAAAGCTCTGAGTCCAAACCCAACCTGTGGCTTAAGACCAGTTCCATCCATCATCCATCCATCCATCCATCCATCCATCCATCCATCCATCCATCCATCCATCTATCCATCCATCCATCCATTCCTGGGGTGCCGGTCACGCTGCTCTGTGTCTGCCTCCTCAGAGACCTGTTTAATGTGGGGACTGGGGGACGGCAAGGCTGCTGTGGGAGGGGGGATGTCGGCCACCCCAGAGGCAGCCCCGAATTAACATCTTGAAGCAGAAGCGGCAGAGATGTGATAGACACAGAAGAATGGCCAAGTGACACTCTAATGAGTGTTAATGGGAGGCAGGAATTAAATCCTGCCGGCTCATTAGCATGGGAAGAGGTGCCATCTGCCACGGCTGGCAGGTTCCCTGCCGCCGTTTCGGGGGGGGGTTTGCTTCTGCAGGGGTGTGTGGAGACAAGACTAGTGCCCGGGAGGGTCTGTACTGCTTTGCATGTGACGGGCGGGAGCCAGTGCTGAGGAGCATCGTGTGTGAGAGCCTCCTTTGCTCGGATGGGGGGCTGCCTCAGAGGGAGGAGGAGTCCCTGTGCACTCTCACTTTGTCTGTGGACCCCCCCCAGCCCTTTCCAGCCTGGCCAACAAGGCAGCAGGACTGGTAGCAGAACTGTCAGCAGGGCGAGCTTTGATCCTGCCAAGGAAGATGATGGCTTCTCTGTGAGTGGCCACTACCTGGACTCTTCCCTCCCAACCTGCTGACCGCAGCACAGGGACACCGGTCGGGCTCCGCAGGCACAGCCAGTGTGTGCAGGTCCTGATTGCCCACAAGCCCCCCAGGACTGAGAGATTTAGGGCTGCAAGCGACGGCGGAGCTGAAGAACTGCCCGCTGGGGTCTGCTCCTCCATCCAGCCACCAGCACTGCAGAACATTGTGAGTGATACACTCCTTCTCCTTGACTGAGGAGTTGCTACGGTCTCCTGGTTTGTCCATGGTCCCCCCCCAGCCCTTCCCAAAGCAGCCTGCAAGGCAGCAGGACGTTTTGATCCAGCTTTGATCCTGCCAAAGGAAGATGACGGCTGTCAGACTGACTTTGCCACCCCATGCTCATGCATGGTTGAGGATGGGAACCAGCCTTGTGCTGCGGTGCCAGCTGTGGCCTCAAATCTGGAGTTGAGGCAGGGGGTGCGTAGCAAGCTCTGGTTGCACACAGCAGGAAAATCATAGAATCATAGAATCATAGAATGGTTTAGGTTGGAAGGGACCTTGAAGATCATCGAGTTCCAACCCCCCTGCCACAGGCAGGGACACCTCCCACCAGACCAGGTTGCCCAAGGCCACGTCCAGCCTGGCCTTGAACACCTCCAGGGATGGGGCTTCAACAACCTCTCTGGGCAACCTGTTCCAGTGCCTCACCACCCTTAAAGTGAAAAACTTCTTCCTAATGTTTAATCTAAACCTGCCCTCTTCCAGCTTAAAGCCGTTCCCCCTCGTCCTATCACTGCATGCCCCAGTAAAAAGTCCTTCCCCAGCTCTCCTGTAGGCCCCCTTTAGGTACTGGAAGGCCTCAATAAGATCTCCCCGGAGCCTTCTCTTCTCCAGGCTGAACAGCCCCAACTCTCTCAGCCTCTCCTCATAGGAGAGGTGCTCCAGCCCTCTGATCATCCTCGTGGCTCTCCTCTGGACGCGCTCCAGCAGGTCCATGTCCTTCTTATGTTGGGGACTCCAGAGCTGGATGCAGTACTCCAGGTGGGGTCTCACGAGAGCGGAGTAGAGGGGCAGAATCACCTCCCTTGACCTGCTGGCCACACTTCTTTTGATGCAGCCCAGGATACGGTTGGCCTTCTGGGCTGTGATCGCACACTGCTTGCTCATGTCGAGCTTCTCATCAATCATCACCCCCAGGTCCTTCTCCACAGAGCTGCTCTCCAGCCATTCTCCGCCGAGCCTGTATTTGTGCTTGGGATTGCCCTGACCCAGATGTAGGACCATGCACTTGGCCTTGTTGAACTGCATGATGTTGGCTTGGGCCCACCTCTCCAGCCTGTCCAGGTCCCTCTGGATGGCATCCCTCCCCTCCAGCGTGTCTGCCTCGCCAAACAGCTTGGTATCATCAGCAAACTTGCTGAGGGTGCACTCTACCCCACTGTCCATGTCGCTAACAAAGATGTTGAACAGTACGGGTAAAATGGCTGGAGATAAAGCTGTGAAACTTCCCAGTGCAGTGCAGTGGTCCATGGAAAGGCTGTATCAGCTGCTGCCCAAACTCTTGCAGGTGGTGGCTGGACTCCTGTGGCCGCGCTGCCTGTGTCCCCCGTGTGAGCAGGTCACACATCAGCAGCTTGAGGCATCCCTGTGGAGCCAACCCTGTCCTGGACTGCATCCCTTGCCCAGCCAGTGCCCATCCATTATCATGGCAGCGGTTCCTCCAGCTGCAGTGGGGCTGCTGCCTGAGCATAAGGGACCGGGCTTTTCTGCCCTGACTGCTCTACACTTTCTCCCTCTCCTCCCCTCGGCCTGGCCACCCCTGTGGGGCAGAACTGAGCCTCAGTCCCCCTGAGAGCCTGAGAAACATGGACCTGACCCAGAGAGACAAGCCCCTGCAGAGCTGAGGTCTGCCTGCTCCCTTGGACCTTTGCATGGCTGCGAAGCCCCTTGAGCGGTGATGATGTACGTCCAGAGGGGCTGGAACTGTGGCTGGGGACCATGCCTGTGCCGCTGCAGGGTCCTGGCAGCGAGTGGTGCTGTGGCAAGGCTGCCTCATGCTGCCAAAGCTCATCTGGCCAGGGAAGACCCAGTCCTAAGCACGGTGCAGCCTGGGTCCCTTGTTGCATCCACCATGGTCTCCCTGGCCCTAGTCCATGGGATCCCTACATAGCCAAGGCTGGAGCCATGGCAAGGAGCACATGTGATGGGAGCAGCATCGATGCTTTGGAGAACCAACCCCAGGAGCACCCTCAGGAGCAGAGACTTGCATGGGAGATGGACACATGGTGGCCTCCCATGGGGAATGCCACACCAGACAGCTGTGCCACCTCCCGGATTAACATCCTCCAGCCCAGAAGAGACCGCCAGCCAGCAGAGCTCATCTCTGCAGGAGCAATGCAAGCAAGCCGTAGAAGCAAACCGCAGTGCCCCTGCCACCAGGCACATGTGCTTGTGCCGCCTGTGCCAAGCTAAGGGCACCCAGGGTACTGCGGTGGTGCTGACCAGCCATAATCTCAGGTCTGGGAAAAGTGATGGGTAAGGAACTGGCTGAATGGCTGCATCCAAAGAGTTACAGCCAATAGCTCAATGTCCAGGTGGAAACCAGTAAAGTGTTATGTCCCTCAAGGGTCCGTACTGGGACCAGTACTATTTAATATCTTCACCAATGAGATAGACAGGGGGATTGAGTGTACCCTGAGCAAGTTTTGCAGCAAGAAAAGCAGTGGGGGCTGAAAAAAAGGAAGGAAAAAGGCATGTGCTTTAGAAAGTTGTTACTAGAGGCTGAAGCCTGAGCTGTCCAGTGAGAAAGGGGATTTTGCTGGTGGGCTCAGCCGAGAAGGAGGATCAGCTGTCTGAAATGAGCTGGGTCGGCACACACAGATGCAAATGGGAAGTTGGGAAGTGTATAAAACTGTGAATGCTCCTGGGAGATACGCATGGCTGACCACAGCGATGAGGAGGAGGAGCACAGCTTTTACTACCCAAACGCATCCTCAAGTTTAAATTTGTTGCCAAAAAGAATGAAAATGCTGTTACGCAACATGCAGAAAGGAAGGCAATGTCTGTATTCATTGTTTAGGAAGAAGCAAGGAAGGCTGTGAAATACTTTCCAGTTTATTGGGCATTAGAGGGGATGCTAGAAGACATACCACCGAGGGCAAATATTTCAAAGTAGCTGCCCAGATAAATTGTACCCGAGAGCCCTGAAAGAATGGGCTGATGTGTCTTAGCTGGAATGGTATTTATTTCTTACACAACTGGAATTTCCCTGGTGTTCCTAGGAGATGCTGGGGCAGCCAGGCATCTACTGGGTATCACCCTGCTCAGGCATCCATGTTCCTTGGAGCACGGAGCATCTTTCATGCGAGTCAGGTGCAGAGGGGTAGCATGGCTGTTACTTCAAGTATCTTGAAAGAAGAATAACTGCTTGCTCTTTCTGGGAAAAGCCTGAGCAGAGCAAAGGAAAGCCAATGCAACTCCCACACGAGGTTTTAAAGGGGAATGGGAGCACACCCATGGGAAGGGGCCCCTTTAGCCCAGCTCTCCACCTCTGCCCTCCGTCCCTGGGATGATGAAGAAATGTCAGCAGCTTGTGGAGAGAGGTCACTTCTTCCAGACACGGTTGCAGCCTACCAGCTTGCTGCTGGAAGAGAGCATTTCTTTGTGGTGTGCACGTGGACTTGATGATAATGGTTCTCCTCTCGCTTGTGGCCCTTCGGAGGTATGATCACCAGTCCACCAAATTGCCTTGCACAAAGAAAACATCCTGACATTGCTTAGTCATTGCTTCTTCCCTGCCTAGCTCACAAAACAAGGTCTCCAGAATTGCTTCCAACTTACTTTGTCCATTCTGCAGCTTTTTGCAGATTCTGTGACGTTTGCACAGTTTAAACTCAGCGATACCTTTGGTAACCTTGTTTGCAAGCTGCACTGCCATTTCTTGTCCTTCCCTGTGCTGTGAAGAATTTTACAGGTACCCTAGGAAGTGCAGTAGAGGCGGGAGTACCTGTGGCAGCTTGGGGACCCCAGGTTGCCCTGAGCTGAGAAGGAGCAGGAGGTGATTCAGGACAGCGTGTGTGACCCTGGGCGCCAGTAGCCATCTGCAGGGAAGTGGCACCTGCCAGCCTGTTCCTCCGGGACCAGTTCTGGACTTGCTAACATTCAGCGTGATGGGAAATGATTATTAAATGGGTGTAGATGAAAAGTGCAGGTACGAGGAGACAAGCAAGGAGCCAAAACATCGCAAGGACTGGGCAGCTACACAGCCACCGCTGAGGCTCAGGGCTGTGAGAAGCTGATCTGATGGCTCCCTCTGGCCGTAGGCTTTGTGAGTCTGTGGAAAATGCGTCCTGCAGCTGCTCCATTTCCATAGACATCCAGGGAGCCGGGAACCTGTTTCTTGTCCAGATCTGTTGTCTGCAAAAGGCCTCCTCCACTGCCTTGTCCTGTGAGGTTTTGGGCAATGCAGAAGCACAGGGCTGGTGCTGGGCTGGGCATCACCCACAGGTTCTTAGTGCACACAGGAGCTGCTCGTCTTTTCAAGGCAGCTGGAGCAATAGTTTTGGCAATGCACTTGAGCTGCTGAAAAGCAGAAGGGCTCAGCCCTTTCCTTCTGACCTTGGGAAACTATTATCCTCCTCTAATCCTCACTCGTTATGCCATATATGGGTACTGCATCCAGGTTTGGGGCCCCCAGTACAAGAGACACATTGATAAACAGAGCTCAGTGTGGGCAGGGGATGGAGCTGCTGCCTGGCAAGGAGAGGCTGGAGGAGCTGGGCTTGTGCAGCCTTGAGAAGAGATGGCTTTGGGGAGAAATCCCCCAACAACTATGAGGAGATTATTGAGAAGAAAGAGCCAGGCTTTTAATGGAGGTGCATGGGAAGATGAGAGAGAGTGATGTAGCTTGTAGCATGGGGAAATTTTTCCCTATGGGAACAGCCATGTGTTTGAAGAGGGGTCTGGAGAGGTGGTAGGATCTCCAGCCTTGGAGGTTGTCAAGATGCAGCTGGGCAAAGTCCTGTGCAACCTGCTCTGATCCCACCGCTGCCTCTGCTTTGGATGGGAGGTTGGACATGAGACCTAGTTTGGTTTGTGAATCCGTGAGATGGATTTGTGAGTCTGTGAAGGCAGCGGAAGGAGACTGGGGAGAGCAGAAGCTGAAAACGGTCTTGGCCAGAGGGAGCCTGAAGAAGGGATGGGAGAAGGCTGGAAAAAATGACTGCCCGGTGCTTGGTGGTAGGAAAGCCTGCTCTGCCCCAGGCAGTCCCAGGTGCCCAGTGTGAGCCTGGAGATGAGTTGGTCTTGGCAAGGACCGGCTTGGACCACAGGGCTCTTGGAGCTGGTGGAGAAGAGCGGGACCAAACAACTTTAGAAGTTGTACAAACTCAGATAAGAAATGAAGCCAATTTCTGGCATCTGCTTCTGGGTTCGGATTCATCCCAACGTGCTCTTCTGCCAGCTCTGAAGGAGATGGGAGGGAGGAAATTAATGGAGCTGATTGGAAAGCATTTGTAAACGCTTTGGCCTCACACAGAGGGCTGCGGGGCAAGGGGCCGAGAGCGGCGTGGGGCAGGGGGTTCCCACGCAGGGCATGCCCGGGGGCTGGGGGCAGAGCTTCTCAGGTGACGGGGGGCCGGAGCTGCCTTCCAGGGGAAAACGTAACGGGACGCTGACGCCTGCGACAGGAATGGAGCGGGGCACGAGGTTACGCCTACGTTTCAGAGGTGGGAGGGTGTAAATCGGGGAATCCATGGGGTGCACAGGGAAAGGAAACTGCCTAGGCTCTCTCAGGCCCTGGTGGGACCCACGTCCGTCAGTGATTAATGAGGGAACTGCTGGGTCGGGATAAGCTGATTAAGTGTGAGCGGGAAGGCCACCAGGAACCCCGGCCAGCTGGCAGGGAGCTGCCCGGGGCCAAGCTCTCTCATCCCCAGACGGAGTGGCCGCATCCCCCGTCCCTTGAGGATGGTCCCTGACCCTGCTCACCCTCATACACTTAGCCCGGCGCTAGCTGCCCTGGCTCGAAAACATGCGAGGGATTGTGCACACAATTTATCAGCACATGCAGTGATGTTCCAGCAGTGCCACTGCAACCCGAGTGTTGCTTCAGGACACTCTTGCTCCAGGGCAGTGGCGGTAATAAATCAGGAGGTACCAACTCAAAAGACTTTTCTGAAATCATAGGGGATCCCTGGTTTCGTGGTTGAGGTGCTGGGAGATTGGGGGCTGCAGCTATGGCGAAACCAGCAGGGAAAGGGACAAACTGTATGGCCACCGCAGTTTCTCTCTGCCCAAGAGCCACTGCCACTACGTCATGAAATTGAGAAATCGGGTCTGTGTGCTCTCTTTTTGCTCCTTTTGTCCTCCCTTGCCACTCATCCATGGACAGTTAGTCACCCAAAAAGCTTCTCTATCTGGTTGTGTCCCTGTGATTTTCTGGGACGCTTTTGTCCTCCTGACTAATGAGAAACAGTCCTCCTCTCTCACCATGGTTCACAGTGAGGACATTCATCAGTGCTGCGGGTTCCCAGGGTCCCCTGGTCAGCGCGGGGTCCCCAGTGCTCCTCTGGCAGCTCCCCTGGCTGGAAAACCCATGCCTTTCACCCACGTGCCTTTCAGGAACATGCTTATTTAAAGGAAAAAAAAAAAAAAAAAAGGAGAATTGAAAGTACTTTTCCTGTTTTTCTTCCTCTGATTGTGCTCCTCCATTGAATTAATTAAACTGTCTCAAAATCTCCCCTCTGTAAATCTGAGCAATGCTTCTGGTTTAACTGACCAGGTTTGGGGGCCAAGTTGTCCTGTTTGTATTATCGGCGAAATCTTTGGGCTGTCATACCCGGAAGACATCACCCTGGGAAGGTGATGGCCGTGCCGAGAAGGGGATGGGACCTTCTCTAGCCAAGATGCTGCAGACAGGACACCCAGCGGGCTCCCTGCACCTGGGCCATCCGGATCCCTGCTCACCTTGGACCCTGCCAAAATCCAGCCGTTCTTAGCCTGAGCTTTGTGCTTTGCAGCAGTGCAAGTACTGCCTGTTGTCTGCCTTCAAAACCACTGACCAGCAGGCAGAGGAGGTCCCGGTGTGGCTGCAAGTGAGGACGAATGTCTGCAGCCATTTGAGCCTGATGTAAATCACCCCAGACCTGTGCTGTGCTGGCCCTGGGGAGGATGAGGGGGCTGGTGTCAGGGAGGGGAAGGAGAGGAGGACAGACGTCCCTGTTTGACATGCCTAGAGCTGGACAGGCTTGTTTGGGTCCCTGCGTTGCCAGGGAAATGGGCTGTGTGCTCTGCTCCTGCCCTGGTGTCGGCACATCAGCCACCTTGTGTCCCCAAAGCACATGGGCCTCAGACCAGTGCGTTTTAGCCCACTGTCACACTCTTACAGGCAAACTGCTGAAGGAAATATCTTCCTCACCTCAAAAGCAGTTATACCAGGGGACCTTCTCCACCATGCTGGGGGAAAACAGCGCGTTTCAACCACAAACCCCTCTTATATGGCTTCTCTCTCCTCCCCAGCCCACCTTCACATCCATTCCTTGGGACTCAGCACTGAGCGCCTGGGAAGGGTCATGATTGTCAACTGTCCATCATATACTGTAGTCCATCAGGACCCCCAGGTGGCTGCACCCCCTTCTTTCCCCATGCAGTCACAGCAGGGCCAGCTGCAAGCTGCTTGCTTCATGCAATGTCAAACATGGGGCTACAGATGGGCTGGGGGTTCAAAGTGATCCCTCGAGCTTGTTAGTAGAGGGAGGACAACCTGTTTACTTTGACAGGGACAGCGGTTTGCTCGGTGGGTGGCTGCAGAAACCTCAGCACACAGCTGGACAGATGCAGGATGGCTCCTCTGTTGTGTTGGCTTGGAGTCTCCTGGCCATGAGAGTTCAAAGTCTGCAAAATCTGGAGTCAATCTAGCAATGAACAGCTCCAGCCAGCAGCTACTGCCTGCAGCCACGGGGCAGAAGGAGGTCGGGGGACTCTGGCTGAGAGGACTGTGATGGAGGCTCCCCTCTGCCCTGGGCTGGCTGCTCAGCTCCACTGTGCCCTGCCGGGACGGTGGGCTTCCCCCTCCTTGAGGGAGTAAGTGTGTTAGTGTGCTTGTGAGGATGGAGGTTACACTTGGGCAGACTTCTTGGGGGGGACAGGGGACACTGGGACCCAAGCTCTGTGGTGGGATGTGTTACGGACTTGAGTCTTCCCGCTGACAGCTCTGGGCACCTTTTGTCCAGCCTTACAGCCTCCCTTAGCTTCCCCTTTGAAAGACCTGTGCCCGGTGGCCCTGTGGTTTGCAGTCTCCCTAAGCTGGTGGCTCGAAGTGGCATTGGCTGGCTCCTGGGTTAGCTCTGAGCCCTTCTCGGGAACTCCCTGCGCAGATGCCACGGGGTTTATTATCCCGTGTGCTTTTATGCAAGAGTGCGACTGCAAAAGCTGTTTGCAGAAACAGGCTGGAGCTGTTTGCAAACCTTCCAGGCTGGGTCTTTGCCTTAATCTGTGTGATTAGCTCAAATGGAAAGGAACAGCTGGGCAGCTGAGGAGCCTGGGAAGTGGGACAAACACATGTGAGATCCAAAGCTTCCCAGAAATTGCACTGTGTTGAGTTTAGTGCCGAGGGACTGGAAGGACAGCTTTTTATGGGGGCATCCTCAGAGAGGGAGCGGGGAGTGGGCAGCGTGGGGTGTTTTGGTGGCTTTGGCCAGCAGGTGGTCTGGCAGCCAGGGGTGGGCAGGAGAGCTCTGGCTGTGGTGTGAGGACAGAGGAAGGTGTGGGTGCCGCATCTCCCTTTGTTTCTTGTTCCTCTGCACTTCTGCTTACATGGTTTGGTGTTTAAGCCTGGAGGAGACCACTGGGTTGCCTAGTCGTAGCCCTGCGTGGTGCAGACCTGATGACCATGAGATTGCTGCCTGCATGGAGACCCATGAAGGATGCTGCCAGTCCCCTGGTGGGTTGGGTGGGGGTCCTGGGCTGCAGGTCGCTCAGCTGTAGCTTTCTGCACTGAGCTTTTCTTGGGCAGCTTGGGGCCAGCATGCTGACGTGTCCCATGGTCAAGGCACTGCAGTGGAGCTGGATGGACCCAGCATGTTGTTTCAGGGAGGTCCTCAAAGGGAGATTTCAAAGTACAATGTCAGATGGTCTGCGCCCACCCTAGAAGAGGTCTTCTGATGTCCTGCGTCACTTGCTTTAGCATATATAAAATGCCTATTCCAGCAAAGCGTGCCGAGCACAGGCACTGGCCAAGTCTCTGGACAGCGGGGATTTCCAGAAGATTTAGAAGAAAATGTTATGCCAATATTTGACAGGGGTACAGGGGTGACCAGAAAGATGGCGCACGTGTCTAGGGAGACACTTAGCCTGTAGCACATCCCTAAGCTGGAGGACGTCTCTGGCAGTTGAAAGTTTTTAAATAAGACGGGATTTTTTCTTGAAATCTGTGTGTGACCCAGGAGATCCCAAGGCAGATAACATCAAGTGGGAAGGGAGAGCGACTTGACCTCTAAGAGCTGCTTGGATGTTTGGAGTGTTATCCTTATCTTTGCAGTGCTCTAGCCAAAGCGGCTGTGTGCGATCACGGCTGTGTGCGATCTCGGCTGTGTGCGATCTCGGCTGTGTGCTCAGCTCAGGCTCGGCCGCCCGGACATATGCTTAATCTTTTAATTCCCTGTGATACATGAGCGATTGCAAATTTCAACAGGTTCTGAGAAGATCTATTTTCCCGGGCAAAGAGTCTAGCATCACGAAGATGGGAGATGAAAAGGCACTCAATGAGAGGCAGGGAGGGGATGGGGGTTAGTGTGATGGGCCTGATGATGGCAGGTGGAGGTCCCCCGAGCTGAGGTTACTTCCATGAGAAGCTGGAGCCGTGCAGAGGTGCAAGGTCAGCCGTCCACCCTGGCTGCTGCAGCCTCCCCTTTTGGAGAGCAGGGTGTTTTGTGTGCTTTTGGTTGTAAACATGCTACCCGGCCTATGTGTTTATGCTCCAAACCTTCTCCCCCAACCTGCTTAGACCAACCTTTATGTCTGCCAGTGCTGCCCTGGCACAGGGTGAGCCAGCCGGATGGGGACACCCGACCTCCCTGGAGCACCAGGGCCACTGCAGGGGGGAGCAGAAGAAGACAGGGGGTACTGCACCCCAGGGGGGTTCAGGGCATCCTGCCAGACTTTGGTGGGGCTGTGCTGAGGCTTGTGCCCTCATTCCCTGAGCCTGCGTGCCGTCACCCCTCTGGCAAGGGGAGCTGTGCGGGTGGTGGGGTCTTACTCTTTGGAAGAGAAAACGCAGATGGTGCTTCAGAGGAAATCCTGCTTTGTCGAAAAAGCACATGGTGCCCCTTTCCACGATGCTGGAGGCATCAGACAAATAGAGGGGTTGTGTTTGTGGGGTCTGAAGCCCCTTATCTGCAGCTCTGAGCCCCACAGCACTGCCAGCATCACGGGTAACCGTTCCCTCTGTCCATGCCCACCTGGGAATTTGCAGGAGATGCTCTGAACTCCGCTCCCTGCCTCTCCTGCTCTGGATTTAACTCCAACATCGAGTTTCTGTCTCTGGCCACAAGCTTTGGCTGTTGGATCATGAAGGGATGCTACGCTGTGAAGAGAGGAGGGGAGATGCTTTAGCGTTTTGTTTTCCAGGCTTAGTGCAAAGGTCCCTTCACTGGGCAGCTGACATGCAGCTCATGGGACGAGCTGGGCTCTGGGCTTGCAGATCCCCACCAGTCCTGCTGCCGGAGGTGGGAGCACAAGGTGAATACAAAGACAGCAGAAACATTCCTAGAGCTTTCAGCACTGAAACGGCACACAATCCTCTGCTGCTGGTTCGTACATCTTCCCCCTCTCCCTCCAGCGAGGCTGTTGTTTTGCAATGCTGGCAACTCTCACAGAGACCTTCGGTACTGGAGCAGAGCCCTGCGCAGATGGGAATTAGGGCCGTGGCCCTTGTGGTCTTCCTGGGGGTGCAAAATCCCCTTCCTGATTGCGACCACAGTCAATTACTGTTGGAATACATGGGGCACGATCTGGTCTAAATCTTGTCTTGGCAGCCTTGAGCTCCTCCAGACCTCTGCAACATACATGGTCTGCTCTGCTGCCAAGGCATCGGGACAGAACCCATTGGGGGAGGCAAGGATGGGACCGCCGGACCCCAGGGTCCTATGATGGGGAGTTGGAACTTCAGAGTGCATGGAGTGCAGGGCTCCATGGGTATGTGGAAAGCCACCCAACAGCTGGGCCACCAGAGGTAGATCTGCTTTGAGTGCACAGAGATGTTCCTCTATCCAGTGTCCATATGCCACAACTGCCCTGGCTGTGTTAGGACCATCTTGCTGCCTCCATCACTCTCTGCAAAGGGCAAAAGGCCTCATGTGTCACACTGAACTGGTCTCCAAGAGGAGGCAGAAGAGAAGAGGCACCCGCCAGAGTACAGGGAAAACTGTTTGGAACTGGGACTCTGCTTGAGATGCCGCAGCCGGTCGGCGAGCGTCTGAGCTTTTTGGTTCGGCGGGTGGCTGCAGGCGGTGTGCGATGGGCTGGGAGCAGTGCGAGGGGCTGGAAATTCCCTTTGGGGTTGGGGATCAGGCAAGACGGCTGTTTACAGCAAGGGAAGAGCTGCAGGGCCAGAAGGCGGGAGACCTCCCGGCAGCATCCGCCTGCCAAGGCTCTGAAGACACATCACAAGGATGGAGACAGGACACACCAGCCCATCGGGACAGAGCAACTCTGAGCTGCGGGAAGTACCAGATGGGTCAAGGCAGATTGCTCCTTTATCTCCTCCCCAGGTCAGAGGGGAAGGGTTTGGAATCTCCTCTGGAAGAGGTGCCAGCTTCCTCACTATTTTTCGGACAAGATCCTTTTCCCAGGGCAACTCAGTCCTATTGAGTGAGAAGCAGCTCATGATTTGGGAGAGGAAAGGGACCATGGACATTTGCGTCAGGTTCATCCTGAGCTTTGACCTGATGGCATCCCTGGAACAGCCTGGGGCTGTCTGGGGCTTTGGAAATGCTCTGCAGTCTCCACCAGTGCCACCAGTCCTCCATTCCCAGGAAAACCGGGGGTCCCTCCTGCCCATTGTAGGATTTCCTTGTGATATGTTGGGTGGAGGGTGTATCTGATGTTTCTTGTTTTATGCGGTGTTCCTCATGGAAAACGGATGTTGTAGATATGAGACACCTCAGCATCGCTGTTACCGTGGGGAACAAACTGTTGGCCATGGCCAACCAGAGTGATGGAGAACTGCTTACTGCTCTCTAGTCTGGCCCTGCAGCTTTGAGTGAGTAAATGTCCCCAGTGCATACTGTCGTGGGGCAATCTGTTGTGACACTATGTGTTTGGGTGCCTGAGAAGGATGCACACCAGTCTCCTGCCCCACTAGAGACATCTATTAAAACTTCCCTAGAGCCATAAAAGGAGGTCCTGGCTTGGATATGAGCCATATCCCTCCTCATCCTTCTTTTACAGCCTTATCCATTTTTTTTCTGTCTGAAAGGCTGACTCCAGAAATGGATGGTGTCAGTGGTAGTCCGCTGATGTACACGTGCCCTGTTTGTGATTCCCTCGTGTTTGTGCCAGCCACACATTTTGTAAGTACAGGTTATTTTGGCTGCTGAAACTATTGAGACTGGACATACTGATGGACAGCAGGAATGTCTGCGTTGTGCTTGCAGAAGACGGATTGGCCTGATTGATCATGACAGTGGGCTCAGTCGATAGCTCCTGTCTTGCGGTCAGACAAGATGAACATAACCATTGTTTCTGTCCTTCATGTCTATCAAAATAAAGATCCCTGACTATCGTATTTTGGCCTCAGTGGCTCTTGCAGTTTGTGCTTGCAGTGATCCCACCTGGGGCTTCCACATCATCATGGGCTGAGCTGAAGTGGGCTGGTGAAGCTCTAACCAAGGAATAGAAAGGTGTTCATGTGCGATGTGGCAGATGTACTGGTTTTGGCTGGGACGGAGTATGCCTTTTTGGCACCCAATGTGGTGCTTGAAGGGTTTGAGATAATGAAAGATTTGATTGGAGTGTGCTAGACCAAATTTATAGCTGTTACAGCTGTTTAGCTACAAATTGGCAGGCTCCTGTGCTTGCCATGGGGCTTGTTTGCCTCACTGTGTATCAGAGTCCAGTGCTTGTTAGTGGGTGCTTTTTGCTTTTGCTGCTTGCCATACTGCTTATCAGCTTACTCTGCTGTGCCTGGGAACTTTCTGATAACAGCAATGGCCATGCGCCTGGCCTAGCAGATGGCAAGGGCATTGCTGTTGTTCCTGTGCTGCTGTACTGGACGGGCTGGAACTCCGGTGTGAACTTGAGTCGAAGGGACCGTGACCTGTGGATGAGTCCACGTGGGAGCAGGTACAACCCAAGATGTCTGTGGCCGTGGATATGCCCATGTTGCAGCAGGTACGCATTGAAGTGTCTGTGGCCATGGAAAAGTCCACGCCACAGCAGCTGTACCCCTGAAGAGGCTGTGGCCCATGGATAATGTCACAGTGGAGCAGGAACACCCCTCAAAGATTGCAGCCCACAGGTAAGGCCATAGAATCATAGAACAGTTTGGGTTAGAAGGGACCTTTAAAGGTCATCTAGTCCAACCTCCCTTCCTACGCCAGAGCAGGTTCTCCCCTGAAGGGACTGTGGCCCATGGATAAGTTTACAGCAGAGCAGGGGCAAGGGTAGGAGTTCATTGCAATGTTAAATCCCATAGCCCGGTCCATAGGCACCAGGGATGGAGATTGTAGGGGATATGCCCTTACATTCATGTAATCCATGATTTGAGTTGCATGTTATAGGAATTACTATGGAAGGAACGCCCTGAACCAATGGAAGACGAGCCTCACAAGATGCAGCGCAAGTGCAGCAGTGATCCGACCTGAGCTGGCTTTGGTGCCCAGTAATTCCGTGCAACACACCACCTCTCCTGTTCTGAGTGACCACCACATTAGGTGGAGCCCAAAGTCAGGGACTAAATGAACTGAGTAGACATTTTATGGACATTTTACAGTGGTGGCCCATGGACTAAAGGAATGATATCAGTGTGTAAATTGGAGGATGGGTGGTGGTTAATGAGGATGTATTGGATGGTGCGGGGCCTAAGCATAACATAAATGGCAATAATGATTGGAGATTGTGCTAGTTTTATGTAGGATAGAGCTAATTTTCTTCACGGCAGCTTGTATGGTGCTGTGCTTTGGATTTGTGACCAAAATAGTGTTGCTAACACAAGGATGTTTTAATTATTTGCTGAACAATGTCTGCACAGTCTCCAGGCCTTTTCTGTAAGCTGGGGGTGTATGAGAAGTTGGGAGGGGACACAGGTGGGACAGCTGACCCCAGCTGACCAAGGGGATATCCCATACTATATGGTGTCATGGTCAGCAATAAAAGCTGGGGGAAAGAAGGAGGGAAGGGGGAAGTTTGGAGTTATAGCATTTGTCTTCCCAAGTAACCACTATGTGTGATGAAGGTATTTACTTCATCACCATGATGAAGGCTTTCCTGGAAGTCGCAAAACATCTGCCTGCCAATGGGAAGCAGTGAATGAATTCCTTATTTTGCTCGGCTTGTGCATGCAGCTTTTGCTTTACCTCATGAATTGTCTTTTATTTCAAGCCATGAATTTCCTTACTTTTTACCCTTCTGATTCTCTCCCCCACCCCACTTGTGGGGGGGAGTGAACAAGCTGTAGGTTTAGCTGCTTACTGGGGTTAACCCACAACAGCAGAGCAGCCTATTTTTAAGTTAAAGCTGTGCTACCCCTGGAATGTGCTGGGAGGGTGAAACAATGCTGTGAGTTGTTGGTGGGACACGTTCTGCCCAACTCACCATCGAGCTTCACTCTAATAAGGGTCTGAAAAGAGTGGGAAGAGATGGGAACAGGCAGAGAATGATTTGTATCTGGAAACCTCTGGGAAGATTTGGATCTGGCCTTGTCTCCCTGCTGAGTGGAGAGAGAAACCCAAGGGGCATAGGATGGACCACGTCTGCCAGATCTCTGTCCTGAGGGGTTTCAGGGGCTGTGGTATTTGTCTAAGTGATTTGCTGTCCAGTGGGAGGTAGCTGAAGGCAATGGGGACAGCAGCATGTCTCTAGGATGCTCTCCCTGCCTATCGAGTGATGCCAACCGTATCAACTGGTCTCATAAACCTCTTTCTTGAGTCTGTAACCTTGCCCTGGTGCAGCCACATGGGCATTTGCAATGCTGGCAGTTGTCAACTTTGGGCCTGGATTGGAGCCCTGCACAGATGGAAATTCGGGTTGCAACCCTCGTGGTATTCTTGGAGGGGCAGAAATTCCCCTTTGTGACTGCAACCAGTCAGTCACTTCGGGGGGACACGGGACAGGGCCTGGGCTCAATCTTGTCTTGGCAGCCGTGGACTCTTCTGGACCTCTGCAAAGTGCATGGTCTGCTCTGCTGCCCCGGCGTTGGGATGGGACCCATCAGTGGGGATGGTGGTGTGTCTCCCCTTCCTCCTGATGCCTGAGCCAGGCATCGTCCAGGAGAGTCTTGTGAACTGGCTGGGTGACTTTCCCAGAGCTGCCATGGCAAGTTCTGCAGGGCTTTGGCAGGCGGATGCTGCCGGGAGGTCTCCCGCCTTCTGGCCCTGCAGCTCTTCCCTTGCTGTAAACATCAGCCGTCTCGCCTGATCCCCAACCCCAAAGGGAATTTCCAGCCCCTCGCACTGCTCCCAGCCCATCGCACACCGCCTGCAGCCACCCGCCGAACCAAAAAGCTCAGACGCTCGCCGACCGGCTGCGGCATCTCAAGCAGAGTCCCAGCTCCAAACACTGTTTTCCCTGTACTCTGGTGGGTGGCCCTTGCCTCCTCTAGGAGACACCAATTTGATGGCCAAGTCAAACAGTCAGTCTTGACTCCCCAGGTCGTTGGTGCACCCGGGTTAGCCCCTGCTCTGCGTGTGCCTGGGAAGAGGTTGCTTTGTATTGTGCAGGTCTCCTTGGTGGTGCAGGGCATCCCCTCTGCATTACTTGTCTGCGCGGGTGCCAAAATGTCCCTCAGATCACTCCTCATGCCTTCAAGTGCTGCCCCTATGGTGGAGTCGGCTATTGAAGGGGTTTGACAGCCCCATTGCTCTGCCCTGCTGCTCTAAATTACTGTTATGACCAGTTATATTTAGGTGTGGAGTATATAACTTCTTCTTATCTTTTAATTATATCCGGGCAGGATGAGACCTGTCCAGTGTGGAGCTGGGCTCCTGGAGATCCCTCATCCCTTTTCTTCCCTTCCACCAGCTGTTTCCTTTCCCTGCAGGCTGCTGGGAAGGGCTTGGCCAGGTGCTATTCGAGTGACCTCCTGGCTACCGGTGCTCCCTCTGATGCCAAGTCCAGATGCTCGTGGCCCATGAAGCTGGCAGGTCTCTGCTTGGTGTCAGTGCCCATCAGCTCCCAGCCCTGTGGGGCTTCATCTCCTTTCTCTTTGCTTTCTCTCAGCCTTTTGCATTTTCCGCCGCTGCTTGGGCATTGAGTGGCTGCTTCCCTGGTTAGGGCGGCTGACCCATCACCAGGAGCAGAGCCTTTCTCTGGTGTTTTCCAGTCTTGGCTGGAGCATATCCAGTTCCTAGTTTATGTGTTGCTCTAACGTCTTCTGCAAACTCTCCAGAGCCTTCTCGATGTTTTGCTTCATTTCCCTTTGGCCGTCTTTAGTTTCTCTGTCTCCATTTCCCCCCTCCTGATGAACTTGCCGTGTGTGCCAGCCACTGTTTGCTCTAGAGGCTGGATCCAGGCTCTCCAGCCCGTGGAGCTGAGCTCGTGCCAGAAGCGTGGGGCAGAGCAGGCTGCTCGGTGGACGCCGGGCGTCTGCAGCACGGCTCTGCCTGATGTCAATTACAAAGTCCGACGTCTCTCGGCACCGAGATGGAGAAGGAGCAGTTTCCTCTCCAACAACACTCAGCCAGATTTTTTCCCAGCAGCTTCTCAAGTCTCTCTAAATTCACATGCCAGGACGATGCCTTTGCACGAAGTGTACGCGTGTGCGCATCCCAGCCCGGACAGATCTCAGCCAACCCACCCATTCCAAACTGCGCAGAGCTCCTGGTTTGGCTGGCACGCACGCCGTGCCTTGCTTTGGGGGCCGCTGCTCGCTTTGCCGTGTGAGGATTTACGACTTGTTACATCTCCACTTTCAACGAAGGTTGGGTCTGTGCCAGCAGTTTCCACTAAGTTTTACGCTGCTAAACAACGAGCCGTGGGATTTCTGGATGGAGGGCTGATGTGCTTCTCGGTGGAAGAGGGAGGGCAAAGCCTGTGGTTGGCGGAAAGGCTCAGAGGGGCCCATTTTTTGGAGGGTTATTCAAACACCAGTTGACCTCCTCTTCCCTGCAGCGCCTGCTGCTCTCTGGCCTAGCATCTCTGCCAAGAGCAGGAGCCTCTTGCCGTGTCCCCTTTCCACCACGAACCTCGGCCATCCGATGGAAGGCTTTGCTGTGCCATGGAGGGACAGGCTCTGCGCCATCACCCGTTTCAGCACTGAATATATTTCCTGGTGACGTAGTGACAAATGTGCATGCTCACAAGAGCCTGAGCCCAAAGCATCATGTGTGTTGGGTAATGCCTGGATCAGGAAGGATGAGAGCCAAGCAATCCTGACCGCATGCTTTCCACAGGGAGATTGGATGCAGATTCTGCCCGGCTCCTTGCGTTTAGGTCTGAGGGAGCAGTATGGGCAGCACTGCACACCACGCAGAGGATGCTGTAAGAAGAGAGCATCTTGCCACAGCACAGGACCCGCTCGGGTCCTTCTCAGCCCGTTTGCTACCCCCATGAACATTTTCCAGCAGCGAGCCCGTCCTGCCCCGAAGCGTCTGAGCCACTCTGCAGGCATGATAGCAGCCAAAGGGTTAACCCCTTGCACCCATATCCAGCTGGAAAAGCAAATTTCCACCCAGGGGTGTGTGTGTTGGGGGGCAAAATTCTCCTGGTTGAAGACTGTCCCAAGCCCAGCCGGCTCCAGCAGCCATGCGCAGGGAGGGGACTGTTGGAGACCTTGCTTCCCTGCTCTTCCCAGCATCTTGTGCTCATCCCACTCTTCCCATCAGCCTCACCGAACGCCGGGGGACGGCGCGGCAGCCAGCAGGGAGCCTGCCTGGCTCTTGTGCTGCCGGCTTCCAGCAATTCTTTCCCGCTTCCCGAGGACCGTTTCGCTATACAGCGTTTCTATACGGTGTGCCTGGCAGGCCGCCTGCTCCCCTTCCCAGCTATGGGGGTTTTCCACATTTCAGCTTTGCAAACTACCTCTGTGCTGGGTCCTGGGAATCGGGGCCTCTGCAGGAAGGAATTTGCTGGTCAGTGGGTTGAGCCGAGCTGCGCGACCCTATTCCTGTTAGCAGTGACTTTAACTTGGAGGCAGCATCCAGAAGGATTTGGAAATTCCCAGTCCCCCTGGTTGGTTCCCCTCGATGCCTTCAGTCCATGCGTGTACCTGAGGAGCCTCTGCTCCCAGCCCCGAGCCTGCCGGGGAGCAGACCCTGCTGTCTGGTGAAGTGGGACAGAGCTGGGGGCTTTTGCAGCGCTGAAGGGCAGCCCAGGGCTGGATGAGCAGAGGGCTGAGGGGTCAGGAGAGAGAGGCTTTCCTGGCAGTACGGGGTGAGACACCATGAAACTGCAATGGTGGAAGCCAGGGAAATAATCCATAGGCAAACTCCAGGCTCTGGTGCTGGGGCGCAGGGTGCAAACGTGGGAAGCACTCGGGATGGAGGCTTGAGTGAGTCCCAGTGGTTTCACTGCCTGGGAAAGGCTCACAAGCGAGGCGGTTGGGTGACTTTTGCTATGGTCCCACTGTTTTTGCACACGGTATGCAGGGACACTGTAGTCTCTGCCTAGGGCACCCTCCCCTCTTCCCGCAGTCGCAGGTCCCTCCACCACAGGGATGCCCAGAGGGCTGGAGCTGGGCTGCCTGAGCACGGGGGCAGCTGGAGGCACCATTGCACGAAGCCCTGTTGCAAAGATTCTGTATGGTGTCCGACACAGACCCTGGGGCCAGAAAGGGGTTCTTTGTAGCTGAGACACTGCAGAGGGACACCCTGCTTGGTTATGTCCCCCTCCCCGTCTCTGCCTCCGTCCTGCACCTCTGAGAAAAAGCTGGTGGCTGCAGGAGCCCAAGCTGGTGAGAAATGTGCTTATGTGGGTGCATGCAAGAAGTTGTGCCTGGTCAGAGCAGCTGCTGGTGTTGGAGAGCCCTAAAAAGCCTTTCCTGCACCCCCCAACCCCAGCAGCTCCTTTGTATCCTAAAAGTTCAGCCTGCCTTTTGACCCCCCCCTGTAAACAGGGATGCTCACCCCTCTCTCCCTGCCAGAAGCTCCCAGCCTTCTCTCCTGCTCTGCGGGGACAGGTGACAGAGCAAGGCACGTGGGGAGAAAGGAGTGAACCGCGGGCTCTGAGGGAAGGGAGGTAGGAGCAGGGATGGGGCATGGACCTCCATGCCAGTATCCATGGACCACGGCTGATCGAGCATGCAGGTGCGTCTGCACTGCTCAGCCAGAGCGATGGCCAAGTACCTCTGCCCCTAGCGTGTTCCCTCCTGGGTCCTCTCCAATCCACATCCCCTGGAGGGATTGGAGTGAGGGTCTGCTCAGCCAGCTACTTTCTTCAGGGTCCGAATTGCAGCAGTTAGAGACTTGCCTAATTTTGATGCCTGTGAAGGGAATGTGTGCCCTGACCCTCCTCAGGAGCTCAGACCATATTTGGGGCTGGCTTCTGGCCAGAGGATGCTGCTGCAGTGTCTTGAAAACACACAGAGAGCCAGGGACTTTCCAGGCGCCTGCTGCCATGGCTGGGACTGGGACTGGGCAAGGCAGGGATCCGGGCTCCATGGTGGGACTGCAGAGCTCTCCTGGGCTCTTTCAGGAGTGGAGGGAGGCCTGGGCTGCACCAGTCCATGCTGGGGGCAACCTGGGACATATCCATTGTCCTCTCACCCCATGGGAGGTGGGTAGGTCTAGGAGATATTTCACCGGGGTGGATGGCTAAGGGATAAGTGCTCCCCCAGCTTCTCCAGAACATGGATCCCCAGCGGGGCAGTGTCCCAGATGTGCCAAGGACAAGGGTTCATCCAGGTGGGCATTGCTGCCTGGAGATGTTGCACAAATAAAGGCTGGAAAGGCAGCCAGTACCAGTGTGGCTCTCCTTTTGCTGCTCTGTCCTGATGCCACTGGTACTTTGGGGTTAGAGGGATGCGCGACAGAACATAGGACACCCTCAGGGACCAGTTCTCCATGCTGCCAGGCACAGTGGGGAGATGCACCCACAGGTAACCCACCGTGGCCCATGGCCTGTGCCTGCTGCATGCCCCAGGGGCTGCTGCATGAGACCACATCCACCCTGGTGCTGCATGAGTGTGTGGGACGCTGCCTCCCCACCTCGGGGTGCTGGGCGCACGGGTATACCCCCCAGCATGAGAGCTCCCTTTCTCTTCTGCACGGATGATGGGGGAAATCACAGGAGCCGAGTCCTGGATCTCCTGCTGCCCCAGGCACCCAACTTGTCCCCGAGGAAGGCAGCAATCCACCGCAGCTTGCTGGTCTCTTTGCCCAAGAGAGGGCTGCAGGGCAGTTGTTGGTGAGCTCCCCCCACCATCATGCTAGCATTGATTGCCCCCTCCCCTCTGAGGGGGACAAGAGCCTGGGCATCTTATCGTGGCTCTGCTTTCTACAGCAGCCTTTGGTCTCCCCCTGGGTTATTCATTGCCCTTGATAACTGTTTATGAGGGTCCTTATCAGGAAGCAATGAAAAGTCCTGAGGCTGCACCCCAGGGCGCAGGGAGCGGGGCTGGGGAAGGGGCTTGGCCCCCACTGGCATCTGGGAGACCCCATCACAGCTGGTTGCCTGTGGGGGCTGGAGAGACACCCGTGCCTGGCTTTTCTCAGAGGGGTCCTGGGGCAGGGCAAGAGGATGCATCAAGGGAAATTCCAATTAAATAGCAGGGAAAATGTTTTCAACATGAGAACATTTCAAAGCACTGGAACAGGTTGCCCAAAGTGCTTGTGAAACCTCCATCCTTGGTCCTTTTCAGACCATGCCCTGGCAATTGCGTGGGCGTATGGAGGTCTCTGGCCATCCCCTGCTCAGAGCAGGACCGGTGTTTCACCGGGTTGCTCAGGGTTTGGTCCAGCCACATGACCATCTCTTTGGGTGGCCTTTGCCACCACAGGGATGCCTCGAGGACTCCTATTCAGGTCCTCCAGGTCCACTTCTGCATAGCTCCTGTCTTTTCATCCATGCCCAACCTGTCTGGCTGCATGGGATCACACTGTCCCACCTGTTGGACTTCACATTTTGTCTGTGTTGAACCTCAGGAGGTTCCCGTCAGCCCATTCCTCCAGCTGGCTGAGGTTCCTGCTCATCCTCAGCTCCCCACAATTTGGCATCAGCACCAACGCACAGTGGGCTGTGCTGTCTCCCCCAGTCCCATTCTCAGTCCAGCCCCGGCACATCCCAACCCTACAGATGTGTTCAGCTGTTTGGGGAGGCCCTGGAGGCAGCTGGACGGGGATGGAGGCTCAGGGGGCTGGGATGTGGGGTCACCCTGAGCCCCTTCTCACTTGTGTGGGGTGGGTGGCTTGGCTCGGGAGCAAAGCACGAGGTAGGGAAGCAAAACAGATTGACGACTCAGTTTCCCTAACGGCTTGGCCACCCGCCAGGGTCCTTGTCTGGGGAACACACGGGCAAGCAGCAACACCCAACCCACCGAGAGCAGGTAGCGGCAGGTTGCAGGACCGGATAGGAAACAGGAGCCTCCAAACTCATCTAGCCACGATGGGGGCCGTGTCTCCAGTGTGCCCCCCGCCTGGCACCCTGTGCCGTGATGGGCAGCTGGGAACAAGACAGGACATATCTGTAAAGGAGGTGGGGGGGGGGCTCACAGCTTACAGGAATCCCCCACCCTCCCGCTTCTCCATCACCCAGCCCTCGGCCGGCTGGTGGGCTGCCTGCCAGGCTGGCCGAAAATGAAAGCAAAGCATCCGGAGATATAATAGGAGCAGCTTGTGCACAAGGCAGCAGTGCGTGTCCAGCTCTCCAGCCGTGCCTGCCTCAGCACCCACAGCACCCACCATGGCTCTGCGCCTCCTCCTGCCGCTGCTGCTGCTGGCCGCTACCATCCTCATCGCCCAGGCTCAAGGTGAGGGGCACGAAGCCCTCCTGCCCACCTCTGGTGGGGATGGGGCAGGGGATGGGTGCTCGGCGGGGTCTGTGCAGGGTGCTGGGTGGTGTGGTCGCCCTGCACGGGGGGTGTTTGTGGTGCCTTTGGGTGTGTGCGTGGATGGGGGTGTGGGGTTTGCAGCGCAGTTGTGTGTAGGGTGTATGTGTGGGCGCACACCTGGTTGGTGTGTGGTGTTGGCTTCCAGTGCTTGCTTGGCTTGGGAGCATGTGTGTGTGCGCACGTGGCTGGTGGGGCAGCAGAACTCCAAGTTGAACGGCACAGGCAGGAGAACAAGGTTCGGTCCCTTTTGCAAGAAGTCCATCTCTGCCTCAGTTTCCCCTCCACTGGCAGTGAAATGGGTGTCACATATGCTCGGGGCAGGGCCTGACCTGCAACTGGGCGCTGGGGTTGAGAGGTCCCACCCTCACATGCTGCCCCAGCATCTCTCCCGTGAATGACACCAAGCAAGCCCTCTGCTGTCAGCCGGCTGTGCTGTGCTCCCCTGGGGCTGGGAAGGTGCCGTGGCTTGGTGAGGGTCCGAAATCACACCTATCCTCCTTGCCCCCAGGCATTGGCAGCTCAGCCCCCGACTGCTGCCTGAAGAACAGCCAGAAAACCATCCCCAGCCACTTGCTGAAGTCCTACATCCACCAGGGACCCGAGTCGGGATGTTTGCTGCGTTCTGTTGTGTGAGTACCCCGTGGTGGTTGGGGCCACCTGGAGCAGTTTGCCTCCAGCCAAACCCTCCCTCCCCGTGTCCTCCCCCCTGCCTGACCCCAAGGAAACCTTTCTGCCTGCACCCACAGGTTTACCACCAAGAAGAATAAGAAAATCTGTGCCTCTCCCACTGACTCTGCTGTCCAGAAGCTGATGCAGAACCTGGACAAGAAAATGAAGAATGACAAGAAGGACAAGAAGAAGGGACCCCGTCTCGGGGGCAGACCCAGGCGGCAGAAGCGGCAGCGGGTCTAAGTTCAGGCCTGAAGAGGTAGGTGTGGGGGGAGCAGGAGGTGGCAGGGTGATGGGGTGGTGGTGTTGCCCCCCATCCCGGATCCTTCCCCATGGGAGGGCAGATGTCCGGCTCTCGGGGCCGAGTATGGGAGGGCTGCCAGAGCCATGGCTGGAGGGTGGAGGCGCTCAGGGCACAGCTCCCTCCTGGCCTGTGCTTGCCTTAAAATCAGATTTCTTTCTGGAGCTGCTGGGGCAAGGCAATGCTTGGGGATGGGCAAAGCACATCATGCAAGGCAATGACCCCCCCCTGGCTGGGGCGGACGCTCTTGCTGAGACCCTCCCCACCTCACTGCCTCCTCCTTGCCTTCCTCTCCCCCTAGGATGGACGCCTTCCCCACCGATGACTGACCCAACGCCTGGCAATGGACATCTACCGACCACCCACCCGCCCGCCGTCCCTGGGGCGAGGATGGGGCTGGCCGAGGGGGCTGCCCTCCGCTCCGCAGACCCCCCGGCGCTGCCGTGCCTGCCGCAGAGATCCCCCCAGCCGGGACCCCTGCACCGGCTGGGTGCTCTCGGCGGCGGGGGGCACCCAGGTCCTCCCTCGCTCCACAGCCACACCAGCGGGGACTTGGACCCGCGCGGGAGCTGAGCCGTAGCCCCCCAAGGGAAAGCGGGCAGCCTTCCTACCAGAGGGGATTTTTGTAGCCTGGCAGGATGGCAGCTTTTCCTGTCCCTTTTCTTTTTTTTGTGGGGGGGGGTTTATACGTTTGTATTTATATTTAAAGACTATGCTTTCATTCAGTCTTCCTGGAGGGCTCTACTTCTGGCTCCTTGTGCTTCACAGAGTACCCTTTATGCTGCAGGCTGGCTTTTCTGGAAGATTGCTCTTATTTTTCTACCAAATAAATGATGGCTGCGTTCCATTTCCCTCTCACCTGTTTGCTCCTTTTTGGCTTGCAGGGCTGTGGGGTGCCAGGCAGGTCCCATGTCCCCGTGGTCCTGCCCGGGCTGCTTGCTGGGTGCTTCCTCGCAGGGCAATTCATAGCAGCTGAGATGAAGGGTTTGGGGACAGCGTGGGTGACAGTGTAGCTGTATGTCTGGGCTGTTCTAGGCTTTCCCTTCGGCTTCTGTAGCGTGCTGTTGCAGTGTAGTTTGGAGGAAGACAGACAGGATTTGTCCCTTTGATTTTTTTTTTTTTTTTTTTTAGGTACAAAATTGCAATGAAATCGGAACAAGTTGTTAATTTTAGTGGAAGTTTACCCTTTTATTTCCCTTGGTTTTGCTGCTGTCAGAGATTCAGACATTATTAAGCCAAATGCTTAGCTTTCTGAAAAAAAAAAAAAAAAAAAAAAAAGAAACTCTCATATACTTTCTTCCCAAGTCTGAAAAGCCCACACAGTGAAAACTGCACATGAGGCTGTGCAGGTGGGGAAATAGAAGACTTTGCAAAATTCATCGCAGACGTGCTGCAGGCATTTGAGAGCAGCTCCATCCCAAACCCTGAGCAAAATGAGAAGTCACTAACGCGGTGACACCGTAAGGTGAGACTGCGAGTGGAGGGGGGACAGATCCGTGGGAAAGGGCTGGCGGGGAAATGGCATCTCCCTGTGCTTGCAAACCCCCTCCAGCACGCCGAGAAGGAGCAGGTTGAAGGGCTGTACCGCATCCTCAGTGCTATCTGCTTGCAGAGACTTCAGATGTGGACTTTGGTCAGTAAAGGTCTATTAAGTCATATAATTGCAGTAATAGGATTTGCGGGGCTTAACAGTATCAGCAAAGGCTGCCTGTTGGCTGGAGTAAAGCTCGTAGCTGAGTGTTTCTATCAAGCACCTTTATCTGTCTTGATTGCTTTATTAGGCGGGCATTTAGGTTTATTATTTTAAGGCTGTGTAAAGAAACTGTGAAGTCCAAGATACCGGCCCCGAGTAGGGGACGGGTGCTGAGCTGGCTCCGTGCTGACCTCTCCTCCACGTGGGAGCACGCGGCCGTCTGCCAGACCAGCTTTTGGACAGGACGCGAGGCAATAAAATATATGCTTTACAACCAAAATCACTCGTTCTGGCTGTTGTGATGGGCTTTGGTGGGGTGGGAAGGGCTGCACGGAGGGCTGCTCTCCTGCCCCACACACCGTCATCCCCCAGGTCCGGGAGTTTGCAGCCCCCCCTGGGCACCCCTGTCCATGGGGTGGAGGGGTTGGGAGATGCTGGCACGGGGACGGGGGGCTCCTCTCTTGCAGCTGTGCTGCCCAGCAAGGTGAAGCCATCCCGTTTGCTCAGCCGTCCCCACCGAGAGGTCCCAAGGTGCCAGCAAACACCGGGGCACACGGCGGTTTTGTACAGCGCGTCTTTTGCTGAGCCCGTCCCTCCGACTCTGACCCCCAACAAGCACCACTTGCCCAAAGCAGGGGCTCTGTGCTGCCGGCTGCTTTGGGAAAACGACGTTAAACCCAGTTATTAATGAAGCTGTGCTCCGGCCAGGGCTTTGCTGAGAGCCTGGGAACTGACACCCGCGCACTGGGAGTCAGACGGGGCTGCCGTGGGAGGGCTGGAGTCAGCCCGGCGCTTGCTGGGGACGCAGCGTATCCAGCGCTGCGAGGCCGGCCCTGCCTTCTGCGGGACTCCTTTTTGTGCTGGTCACGGCGTCAGGGGATTGTGAAATGATTGCAAAAACCCCCTAGAAATGAGGCCCAGCCGAATACGTCTGCAACCACAAACGGCAAAGCACGAGCGGATGGCGGGAGCGACCCAGCACGTGCAATGTGTCCCGGTGTCTCTGTGCCTGCGGAGGTAAACACCACACGGGTGTGTTTTTTTTCCCCTTCAGATGCTAGGTGGGCTTTATCCTAAGATGGGTTAAAAACCATGTACATGAGGGTGCTCTAATTTACCCCAAATTTTACCCTAAAAGCAGGGCTTGTGGAAGAGCGCCGGAGTTTGTCCCGCGCTTGGGCACTGATACCCACTGACACCCTCGCAGGAGGGCATGTGTGAGCACAGACACGGACACACAAACGCAGCCCCACGTGTGCCTGTGCCTGCACACACACGGGCATTTGCACACTGCTTCCAGCTTTCCTGCAGAATGCTGTTTTTAAGGAAAATAAGGTGTCAGGGTCAGTGGGAACCTCTTGCTGGCGAGGCAGGTGGCTGCAGTGCTGCCATGGGGGAACACCTCCAAGGAGATTCCCTCCTGCCAGAGGCTGAAAGGAGAGGCAGTGGGCTGGGATCTGGAGCGCACAGCAGGGGCCAAAACCTCTTCCCCATAGAGGCGCTGAATCCACGGACCCCAGCTGAGACAAGCCATGTAAAGATGCTCTAAGACGATGCTGCCCTGAAGTGGCAGAGGAGGTTTCATACAGTTACACCCATAGCAGAGCAAACCCGCTGCTTCGCCCCACGTGCGAAGACAAGGCGGCGCCGACGCAGGGCGTGCTGGGGTGTGCAAGCGAGGTAAATGTCCCCCTAGACATTCTGCAGGGAAGTCGAGAAAGTTGCACCCATGTCAAGCAGAGCCAAAAGTTAGGGGAGCTTGGCCACCCTGGAGCAGAAACGCTTCAGCGACAGCAGAAAGTATCCAGGCAAGACAGAAACCAGAGAGCGCAGCCAAGAAAAGGGAAGTCTTGAACCCAGGCCAAATGATTAACTCAAGTCATTAGCCGGCACAGACGATGGTCCGGGCTTGTGCCAGCAGCGGAGTGTGCTGGGCTGTGACGCCGGGCTGAGCTCCAGCGAGGTTCACCTGGAGAAACACACACTGGGTCCGTCCCTCTGCCCCGTACCATTCCTGAGAAGCAGGAGCTGGCTACGCTGCAGCAGCTCCGTGGGTGCCAAGGGCTGTTTCCGAGGACACATGGGTGCTGAAGGGGCTGTGCTTTCCAACTGAAGCTTCAAGGTGTTTTTTTGGTGCTCTCTGCACCACCACGGCCCTCCTGGGGTCTGCCATGGTCTTGAGAGCCGAGAGGAGGTGGAGAAGCAGCTGGTGGGCCATAGGGACCCCCACCCTTCTTGCCCCAAGGTATTTCCCAGTCCAGCCATCCCTTGGCACCCGTCCTGTCATAGGGTTCCCCAGCCCAGAGCCTCCTCTCAGCCCTTTCTTTGCCTACATGTAGGTCCCAAGTGCCTTCCTTCCCCCGTCCTCTGTTTTGCTTGCTGGAGCCCCTCGGCTTTGGTGTGTCCTCCTTCCATTTGCCCAGACCCCCATGTCCCTCTGCTTGCCTCCCACCCTACTGAGGATTGCTGACCTGCTCCTGGGCTGCAGCTCTCCAAGGGGTGATGGATGAGCATCTGATCTCCTCTGAGGATGTCCTGCAGTGGGACCAACATAAGCTGTGTCCCAGAACTGCACCACACCAAGAACATCACAGCCTCCTCTGCCCAATGTCAGCCTAAGACCCAACAGAGAAGAGAAAGAAAGCAGCCTTCAGGGCTTTGGGTCCATCCTATGTGCTTTTAGGTCTGTTCAACAGGTGAGCTTGGGGTGCAGCGCCACCAGGCATCCTTCCTGCCAAGCCACATGGGAGATGACAAGGAAATTGCTGATGGGGTGCTTTTTGCACAGGTCTCCGAGCTGTTTGCCAGCCATCTTCTCCTGAAACCCCTGAAGATGTTGCAGCAAGGAGGACAGGCGGCATGACAGCAAGGAGCCAGGGCTGGGGGCATCCCACCTGGCCACTGCCATCTCGGTGCCATCACAGCATGTCCGAGGACATTTGCAGGAAGTACCCAGCTGGGAAACTGAGCAGGCCAAAGGTGATGCTGAGAGGCACGTGTGTTTGCAGGGAACCCAGGAGATGGATGCTCACCTGAGGTGGTCAAGCAGGACTCAGCTGAAGGGTCTTGGCTCTGCTGCCTGTTGCCTACAGTGACCTCAACATCAATGGCACTGAAGGTAATGAGCGTTAGGGACAGATGGGCTCTAACAGAGCAGAAATTGGCACCTTTTGTATCCCTCTTCGCCAGATCCTCAGGATTGTCTTTGCTCCCTCTGGGCAAAGTCATGGTTTGCTCTTTTTTTTAACTTAACTCCATTTAAATCAGATTGACCGGGTTGCCTCAGCTAGAGGAGATCCAGCGGGGCCCTGAGCCCCATGGGCTGGTGGTAGCCCCAGTCCCCACACCACACCAGGACCGGGACTGCAATGGGAGCCGTGTGGGAGGCTCTCCCGTGCCGGGAGACGCAAAGGAAATTGAAATAGCTGCAATGCCTGCCCAGTATTTCCCAACGAGGCGAATGCAGCCAGGCCAGATCCTGCCCCAGGGACCGGCTGTGCCTGGAATTTGCTGAAATTCCCCCTTTGCCCTTTCCAGCTCGGTGGCTTGGAGGTGGGAAGCAGAGCACCGCAAGGCACCCCGGGGAGCGTGCCAGAGCCCACGAGCCTGGCAGGGACCAGTCACCCCAGGGGCTCCCATAGCCAGCAGGTCTCCAGGAGGGTGGCAGCGTGGCTGGTGCTCCACGAGGAGAGACTGGGGATGGAGGTGATGCTCACGCGGCTGGCCCATTTACATTTTGATGGGTTGGATTCCCCATGCCCGCCCCCCTCGCCCGCCCTGGCAGAGTTTCAACAACTGCATTATTGAGGCTTCTGCAAGGGTGAGTGTTCAGCAGTCCTTGTGGTGTCCTCAGGGCTGAAGCTCCAGCGTGCCCAAATTGCTCCGGATGAGGCTTAAATGGGTCAGTGCACATGATGCTCTCCTCCCTTCCCAAATTGCACCAGATCCCCTGCCTGTTCCCTGCCTGCATGTGCCTCTGAAGTGCCTGGACCCCAAAACATCCCCTCTTCCCCATCTGCGCTGTCTCGACTGGTCCCTGAGGCTCAGCCCTGTGAGGGGGATGGGGCGACCTCCCTGCATGCCTCAGAGATGCACTTCAGCGATGACCACTCTCTTCTTAGAAATCCCACTGACCCCAGTGGAGGGGGGGGAAACCGGTCACATTCCCCTTTCACAATGCGAGCGGAAAGCCCCTTTCCTCACCCTCCAGTGCCTCTCCTGGGGAGCAGAGGCACTGGAGCAGCTGTGCTTTCACCCACTTGGCACCCAGACAGCTGCCAGGAGGAGACAGAGACCCTCTTTCCTCCCCGTGGGTCCGCAGGGACTGTGGGCAACTCGAGGGCAGGGGGTCCCCTGCACCCAGAGGTGGTTAAGGCGTTTATCCCCAGAAGGATGCATTCCCTACACGGGACGTGCTCCATTTGGTGTGCAGCCAGCCAGGAGCCAGCAGCGGGTGGGAGCCCCTTGTGCCCCGCTTGCTGTGGGGACCAGGACCCCAGCAGTGTGCCTGGAGGGGAGTCCTGCAGGATGGGACCCCCAGCGCCCCTTGCCATCCCTCGGGCATGCTCTGGTAACTGCCAAGCCCACCGAACGTGCAAGGAGGTGAGGGATTGCTGTCGGGCAGCATCCCCAGCACTCCTTGTCAGTGGGTCAGGGCTCTGCTCTTGGGACCCCCTCTTTGCAGGGGGCTCTGTCCTGCCAGGCCAGCCCCCAGGGAGGAGCTGGCTCTGGGCTAGGAGCGGTTGCTGCTAGAGGTCTGGCCAGCAGCAGCCAGGAGCTGTCATCCTCCCTGCTGTGGCATCTTTTTGGCAGCGCCCCGGGGGAGTTCAAGTGGAGATCAGGTCCCAGAGCCAGCCTGCATCCCCAAACCTGCAGGGAGGCTGGGGCTGATGACTGATGCTAATCCTCCACCACCTAAATTCCCCTTCTGCCAGCCAAGATTTCTCTCCAATAGCTTGTGAGTGCTAGTAGAAGGCAGGTGCTGACTGAAGTTAAGCTGACACATCCTATTTGTGCTGCTCATCCTGCCCACCAGCCCCCGCCTAATCCCCTCCGCACAGCACCAGCTTGCCGGGGCACAGGAGTGGCCGGAGGCGATGCTCTCCTGACGGAGGAGGCCACCCCATGCACGAGGCTGGTGCCAGTGCCAGTGCAAGGGTGGAGAACCGTGGCCAGTGGCACGGCTGGAGCCTTTTCTTGCTTCTTACTGTGGAGTGGGGAAAGGGCAGAGCTCGCTACCTGCGACTGCTGAGAGGAGCAGAGGGACCTACTGAGGTCCTTGGGGTCCCAGCCCTGTGTCCTGTCCCCAGGTAGATATTTGTCCCAGCAGAAGGGCTGTGCAGCACTCTCCACTGAGATGCCAGGACAGGCCAAAGCTGGAGGAAGGAAGAGGGTGGAGGGATGGAGATCCTGCTCCAGGATTTGTTCACGCTTGTGGGGAAATATTTTTCCTACTATCAATGGGAATTTCCCTGGGTGCAACTAGTGCTGTTGCCTCTCATCCTGTCCCTGGGTCCCTCCAAGAAGAGCTGGGCTCTGGCATCTCTCCAAACCCCTACAAGGCAGCTGCTGACAGCAGTGAGACCCCCTTCACCGTTTCTTCCATGGGCTGCACGACCCCACTGCTCTCGGCATCCCACATGGTATGTAACAGGGCTGAAGCAGGCTGGCTAAGGGACATCACCGCAGGTGGCACTGGCACGGTGGTGAATCATCATCCCAAGGAGAAACAGCCCCCGTCCCTGTGCTCCTGTTTCAGCAGGAGTGCTGGTCTTCACTCCTTGCGTTGCCCACGCAGCTGGTGAGCTGCTGGCACCCTGCACCGTGCACACATCCTCTGTGGGGGATTTCTGCTCTTGTGCTGAGAAAACCTGTTTCCAGGAAGCTCTGTAGCTGCCTTTGGCCATCAGCCCATTTTGCCGGGACACCTGGAAACCAGGTTGTCTTTTGACATGTGAGATCGCAGCCCCGGAGTGGAGCACGCTGGCTGGGCTCTCCTCCATCCGCCAGTTTCGGATGTGCCCCCCTACGCAGGCAGTGGGAAGAGCAGGGGGAGCCAGCCAGGCTCCTGTGACCAGACTGGGGGGGCTCAGGGGGAGCCAGGCATCACCCCAGTACCAATATAAACCCCCAAAATGGGGTTGACGCAAGTTCTACCCCCAGCATCTGTGGGTTGAGCCTATGTGATATCTAATGGGAACATCCCGGAGGTGTCTCGGAGAAGGGACTGGGAAATGTATGGGGTGAGGCTCCCCACATGCTTGCCCAGATGTTTTTGCAGGATAAAGGGACCCTGGAGCTGCTCTGACCCTGACCAGCAGCCCCTGTGGCCTGGGTGCTGGCAGCGGACAGGGCAGGAGGGTGTTTGGCTCTGGGACTGCAGAGCAGCTGGCTGCAGGGAAAGGAGCCGGGATATTCGGGAACTGCTCAAAGATTAAAATCCAGCCTGTGGCAAGACTTGTTGCAACTTCCCACCCCTCTTCTCCAAAAGAAAGTGAAACCCACGGGCTGGAAGGATAAATAGGCAGCCAGGAGCACCGGCAGCAGAGCGCAGGCAAGCTGTGCAGAGTTCACCTCTCCTGCCCGGAGCACCGTCACCTCCAGCCCATCCTCTGCCGGACTCAGCAGCAAAATGCAGCAGCTGCATCTTCTCTGCCTCAGCCTCCTGGTCCTGGGATGTATCCTGAATGGTAAGAGGAAACCTCTCAGGCTGCCTTTCTTGTGGAAGGGAGAGGATGCAGTTTTTTACTCTCTTTTGCATTTCCAGCAGGCTTTAGGATGGATCCATGGCTGGGGCTCTCTCACAACCCTCCTGAGGCCTTTGCCTGTAACCTGTCCCAGAGGGACTATGTCCCGCTCAAAGTCCAGGCAGGAGCCTGCAGGGCAACTGAGGCTGGAAAGTTGCTCTTGGGAAAAGCCGTGGAGCAATCCTGCCTCCAAGTGCCCTAGCCCAGCTTCTGCACACTGGGCTGGGATCTCCTTGGTCCCATTCTCCACAGCACACCAGGGGACCATCCCTGGCTCCCTTCGGCATGGGGCAGCCTGGGGGCAAGCAGCAGGGATGGGGGTGGGAGAGAAGGGGTGCGTTAAGGCGCAGGTCGTGTTTGAGGGGCTGCTGGTGTTGGACATGAGCTTTGCACAGGTCACAGCTGTCTGGGCGGGTGACACCAGGCCCTCTGCTCTGCCGCGGCGAGCTGGGGAGCCCAGACACCCTGCGGTGTTGCACCACACCTTGCTGCCTGGGGTTACAGACACCCCTGGGCTCTGCCAGCCTTGGCGGGCATTAACAGTGAGCATAGCATTTGCTGGGAGGGTGACCCAGGTCCCCTACCCAGCAGTGACGTGCAGACAGCTGTGTCCCTCAGCTGTCACAGCACTGATCAGTGTGGGGCGGGCTGGTGATGGGGTAGCTGCAAAACCCGCGACTGCTTCAGCAAATAAAGCTGAACTCATGCCCGGCCCCTTGGGAGTTGGTGTCTGCGTTGCAGCATCCTGAGGCTGGGTAAAGACCCCTGTCCTGCCTTGCTTGCTGCTGGGGCTGGCCCTGGGGTTGCGGGAGGGACCCAGACATGCAGAAGGGTTGCCCTTCCCCAGTCTGCTGTTTCTCATCTCCTTTGCTGTCTCTCAGAAGGAGGCAAAGGGCTCCTTGGCGCCAGGGTGTGGGAGCAATAAAAGCTTGTGCCTGCGTGTGCAGCTGGGGCAGTGTGCGAGAGCATCGCTGGCGGGCACCATCCTGCCCTGCTCCGCCGGGGTGTGCCCGCAGCCCCTTGTCCCTCCGGGGAGGCTGGGTGAAGGCACAACCAACCCAGGGACAGCATCCTCAGCCCGTATGGTGTTTCTCCTCCAGTGCACGGCGGGAACAACGTCGTTGACTGCTGCCTGCGGACGAGCGAGATACCCATCCCGCGGCGGATAGTGCAGGATTACCGGCTCCAGCTGGTGCAGGATGGCTGCAACATCCCGGCTGCTGTGTAAGAGCCACAGGGTGGTGATGGCTGAGGGACAAGAGCCCTAGGGGGGATGATGGCCAAGGGATGGACCCTGCAGGGAGGCAGGGAGGGAGGCAGAGCAGGGTGGAGGAGGGATGTTGAGCTGGGTTCGGGGGTGAGAGAATAGGGAGAGTTGTTGAAGAGACCCTGGAGATCAGAGGGTCAATCAGAGCAGGACCCATCAGGAGGGGAAAACCTGGGGCAAAAGTCAGGGAAGAAAATAATCTCAAGGTAGAGACGGAGGAGGGCAGTGAGGGAGGCAGCAGGTGAGAGCTTGAGCTCTGCTTGAACATTCCCGGGGTGTCCTGCTCATCTTGGGTTTTCTCCCCATGGGTCTGACAGGTTCATCACCACAAAGGGCAGGCACCTCTGTGCCCCACTTGAAGCCCCGTGGGTTATTCGCCTCCAAGAGAAGCTGGATGCTAGCTCCGCCAGGAAGGTAAGAGCGGTCCCTGTTCTTAGCCAGGAATGGGGGCAGCCCAGGGGTGGGTTAATCCACCACGAAAAAGGCTTTTCCCAGTCTGACTGGGCTGCTGGGAAGAGCTGGGACATGCTCTCCTGAGGCATGCATACCTTGTCTCCGTCTGCATCCTTCCTCCCTCCAACTGGGACCAGTCTGTCTCCTCTGCAATCCCTCTTCCACCTGAAATAAATGCAGCCCTGGGGCTGTTGCCGACCCAATGCCACCCTGGGCTGAGTCCGACGGGTGCCATGGCAAATGGCACCGTGAGCCACACACCCCCCCCCCACACACACACTTCTGCCCTGCAAACTTGGAGTTTGCAACTTGTGTGTCTTGACAAAGAGGGCTTGTGATGGGTTTGGTGGGTTCTTTGCAAGCCCAGCCAGGTCCTCACTTCACCACCACGGCTTGGTCTGGGGAGGTCACCCCTTGGTGACCACCCCAGCCATGGGGAAGGTACTCTGGGGATGCTCCTGCCCAGAGGTTCACACTCATCACAGTTGGGTTTTTCACTTCTCCAGGCAAAATCCCAGGGCAAGTAAGCTCCGAAGAAACCCATGGCCGGCCCCAGCGCCTGGAGCGGGGCCAGCTCCCAGCTGTGAATCTGAAGCTAATGGAGCCAACCTGCTTCCACCTCCAGCCGAAGGGCCAACCCTTCTCAGGATTCGTGCCAGTGCGCGGGGCTGGGCAGAGCCCTGCCTGCTCTCTCTTCTTCCCTCTGTCTCTGGTGCAGCCCAGCAACCTGCACCAGGCTGAGCCAGGGGCTGCTGGGCCAGAGCTTCCACTGCCTTCACAGCCTGGAAGCTGGTTGATGGACTGTTCTAGGAGACAAGTGTGGGGGGTTTCTCAGCCTTCCCTTGCAGAAGCTGTGACCTCCAGCAACAGTCTGATCCTTTTGGTTTCCATTGTCAGCCCCAAACCTTCTGCAGTCCTTCTGTATCCTTGGGAAGGGCTGCCAGGATGGGACAGCGTGGGGATGGAGGGGAGGGATGGAGACGTTCCTCCCTGGCCATGCACTGTGCTGCTCCCTCGTGGAGCGTGACCTAGATGCCCCTGTGCAGAGCATGGCTGATGCTGTTCCTATCTCATGCCCTGACTTCCCTGCACTCTTTCCCCTCCTGCCCTTCCTTGCCCAGCCAGAAACAGAGCCAGTAATGCGGTGGGAGCAGAGTGGGCAGCGATGTTGCCCTGGACCCTTGCACTCCTCAGGGACATTGCCCCCCTTCTTGGTCCCCCAGCCTGCCATCCTGTTCAAAGCCTGGGCTTTGGGGTGCACAAGCAGTGTTTGCGCCGCCCTCAGACATTTGCTGCTAGATCTATTCGATGCAACAATTACGGGTGTAAGTTGCTTCTTTTCTCTCTCTTTTTTTTTTTTTTTTTTATTGTGCTGTGATATTGTTAAATAAAAAGAAAAGCCATCAGGTGGTTGACATGCCTCATGTTTGAGCCGAAGGCCAGCGCGGAGCGTGGGGTGTGCAGCCAGTGCTGCCTGCAATGCTGCAGCAGCAAGGCGGGGCGAAAGTGTCTTTCATAAGGGTGAAGGACTCTTTCTACAGCAACTGGGCTGCAGGTCTCTCCTGGGAGGTCTCAGGACCATGGTGAGGTGGATGCCTCATGATGCTTGGCCAGGCTGCCAGAGCGGGTCCGCAAGGGGTTGTGTTGCTGCGATGGGGTGGGAGGGAGCATGGTAGTATTGCACCATCCAGCCCAAACCATTTCAGTCCCATTGATGTGGCTTTATGGGCTGGAGCTCCCCAGATCTCATCTCCCACAGGAGCTTAGGACATGGATGAAGAGCTGTGGTAACAGGCGCCTTGTCCTTACAGTCGCAGGAGCTTTGCCTTGGGTGTCCTGGGACTGTGCACTGGGTCTGTGCACTGCCCTTGCTCCCCCACAAATGGCCTTACGTCCCCTTGGGAACTGCCTTTTCACCCACGCCATGTGATGTTTGAACAGAACTGTTCCGTTCGGGTGAAGCATGGCATAGGGCTGAACATGCACAAGTGAGGTTTGCATGGCCAACAGCTGGGCACCATGCACTCCTCCCAAAGACCACGGTGTTAAACGTGACAGTCCACATGGCTAAATTTTTGCACTGTGCCTGGCCAGGTTTTGGTGCAAGGCAGAAGGCCTGGGCACAGGCTGGGTGAGAGATGGCCCAGGAACTGTGTCTCAAGGCAGGGGGTACGTGGCCACCAGTCCTTTCAGGGGATGGCATCCATGGTGGTGCAGCGGCTGGGCTGTCCGAGCCAGGGGATGTCCAGGCACCTGGTGGCTTTTGCTGAGACTTGTTGAATGCAAGCTCAGCCTTGCCCCTTTTCCTCCCCTGCTTTGCTGCCTCCCTTGGTTGGTGGCTGGGGTTTCTTTTCCAGGTGTTCCTCCCTCCGAGGTCCTCCTCCCTGGTATCTGTACACATGTGATGCCCTGGCCTTGGCTGTCTCTTGGTGTGACTTTCCCAGAGCACCAGCTCTGTCCCAGCTCATTAACTATAGTGACAGCCCAGCAATACAATCCCGAGGAGGAAGAGGCAGAGGAGGAAGGGTGGTATGGGAAGAGAGGCCAAGACAAACATTGTGAGTGGGAAATGAGGATAACCGGTGCTTGCTTGGGCAGAAGCCTCCCTGCTGCTCGCTCGGTGACCCGTGAGGGGCCACGGCTGGGGAGGAGGAGGATGCTCAGTGTGGATCTGCACTGGGGCTGATCTGCTGCAGCTGGTGTGGGTGCCTGCGCAGGACAGGGGCTGCAGGAGAGGCTTAGCGTGGGGTGGATCAGGTTCATCCCTGGCTGGAGGCTACCCTGACAAGAAGCATGGTGTTCTGGCACAGTTCCTTGGAAAGCTGAAGGAGCAGGGGCTTGCACTGATCTTTTGGATGTTGGAAGTGGGTTTATCCATTTCCATCAGAGTTTGAGGGACCACTTGGCCAACCTGCCTGTAACAGCACAGTTGCAAAGCCTGTGGCTCCCAGCTCTGCTGGGAGCAATGAATGTGCCCCCCCTGAGGGCAATGCAGCCGTTCATCACAGATCCCTGCCAGGTCCTTATCTTTCGTGGCTCTCAAGGCTGTGGTGAGCCAGGCCCCAGCTCTGGCAGCAGGCTGCCCTTATGCTCCAGTGAAGGACAGGAGGAGATGCTGTACTGGGCCAGGTACGTGGTCCTGACTGGCTGTCCCTCCTCCGGCCCTGCAGCAGCTGTCCCCACTCCAGAGCCCGACTCTTGGAAATCTGTCAAAACCTAGCAGGGCTCAGTACTTTGTAAACTACGGAGTTTTTCCTGATACAAGATGTCAACAATCTGTTTAGAGGGAAGCAGCCACTTTCCTTTGGAGAAAGAAGTTAGTCACTGCCATGTCAAAAACCTCGGGTCCCCGTGATGAGCTACATTCGGTGAAAAATGTTCCAAGTCCTCCTGTTTCTCTGTCCCTGGGTGTCCTTTTCCTGCTCGTTGTTTACCCTCACTGCACTCGCAAGGGTTGGTGGGGCAGGATCGAGATCTGTTGCAGCACGATGAGGACATGCCGCCAGAAGATCTGGGGCTATATGCAGGGATCACTTTGGTGTGAGGGGTTCTGGAGCATCGGCTGCATCACCTGCAGTACTCAATCCACACCTGGGACACGTATTTCACACATGGTGGAATAACAAGACATTATAACTGAATGGGCTGACAAAACAGCCCCTCTCCTCAGGACTGTTCAGAAGGCCAGGAAAGAACGGCAAGGTTCCATCTACGCAAAGAAATTGAGCGTGCTTTGGGTTGTTTTCTAGCTGCCAGGTCTCATAGCCGGGATCGTGAGAGCATTCCTGTCTCTCCCAGGCATGGTGAAAGCTGTGTCAGATGCTTCACAGGCTGCATCCAGGGGGCAGGAGACACAGCAGACGCGATGCTGCAGTCTCAGGGTCTGACATGGGCATTCCCAGACAGAAGGTAGGATTGAAGGTCCATAGCAAAAACACTCGTCTGCTTCTCTGTAGCAAAAGTGGGCGACAAAGGGAAATGCTACGCTGGTTTCGTTTCGGTGCCATAATAGCCCTTCCAGGGGCTTTACTGAACTGGTTTTGTCCCTTGCCTTGTGCACAAAGGCTTTTTCTGTCACCAGCATCCCTCGTGTTGCACATGTTGCTCCTGAAGGGACCAGGGAGGACCTGGCTGCACCCTCCTGGCGTGCACTCACAGGTGAGGTGAGCAGCACCATGGGGGCTAAAAGCTGTTCCCCCCTCCCGCAACCCTCACACCGCCTCTTCATGTCAATCCCTGGTGCAGAGGAGTCCATGGGAGCTGTGAACATGCCCTGGGCACATTCCCCAGTGCAAGGGCCAGTTGTCCCCCACGCTGGTGGTCTCCTCTGTGTGATACCAAGGCAAGGGGCTGATCTCCATGGGCTCAGCTCCCTTGGCACCAGCGCCGGACCTGGCTGGCAGGGGCTCAGGGATCTGCCAGGTTTTTGTGAGGACGTGGGACATGTGGACGGTTGGGAAAGGTGGGAACGCAGGTGAGGAAAAGCCCCTTTAGTCTCATCCCATTGTGCTGTTTGCTCTTGCCTAAACATTAACACGTGTGGGTGATGGAGAGGATCCAGGCTTGGCATCTCTCCTCCCCAGGCCCCTGCTTGTTTCCCTTTCATTCCTAGCATGTCATCACCAGTGCTGCTTGTCCGGACGCTTTCTGCTGAGATTTGTCCTGTGAGAAGATGTCACCACCCTTGGCCAGGCTGTGGGGATCTGCACACGAGCTGGTGCCATCCCTGCCACCCTCCCCTGGCAGCTGGACTCTCCCTGGTGGTATCGCCCAGCCTGCACCTCCGTGGTCTCGCTTCTTGGGTCTGGTCGCCAGGACTGGAGCAGGGAACCAGGGTGCTTTTCCTGGCCTGGGTCCCCGGAGTCAAACTGAGCCCAGAAGTTGTCTGACACGGGGACTGTTGTGCCCACGCAGGGCTCAGCTCTGTGCTTTTGTAAGTTGCTCATTGCAGCGCAGGCTCAGCCACGAGCCAGGTGCACCCTTGCCCAGATCTTAGGGCTCAGGGCACCCTTTGGAAAGGGAGGGGGGACCCATCCTCTCTGCCCTCAGATGCACTCATCTTCTCTTTGTGCACAGTAGCAGTAAAAACTGGCGATTAAAGAGAAAACCAGGAGGGCAAGCAAACAGGAGACTTGTCCTGCTGCCAGAAGTGTCTGGAAAGTACCTTCCCCATCCCTCTCAATGAACCGGTAGGCAGTGATGGAAGGCTTAGTGCCATTTCTGTGGCACTCCCCACCTTTCCCTCCTGTTTTCCTGCTTAGCTGTGCCTCTAGGTAAGCTCTTTTCTGCTCCCTGCAGTGTGCCCCCTGGACAGAAGGCTGGAGGGAAACCTGCCATCCCTCCTTTTCTCAGTTGTTCTGCAACCACAGCAAAACAGCATGGCTGCATGGCAAAACACAGCTGGGTCTGTCGGGGATTGAGAAAAGGTGGCACCACCTGGCTCAGACTGCAGGGATGGGGCTTGTCGGGGACTAAGGAAGATCTGGGAGCTCCCTTAGCTCTTCTTGGGAGCAGATGGGAAGGACAACCATGGGGCAAGAACTGGGCAAGGACAGCAGCAAAGAAGAGGAGATTTTGGAGCTTCTGATCTGGGAAACTGATGCGCAGCCTGAGGCTGGCTGGGATGCATTAAACCCATAAGCATGAAAAACCTTTCCTTGTCCAGGGTGGAAAGGGAGAGCCAGAAGATTGCTAGATTTAAGGCAGACTCCGAGTGTCTTCTTGTGATCCTTCTTGAGCTTTATCACGTGCAAACCTCTGATCTTGGGGTCTCCCTGCCCCTCTGCCTGTTTGGCCCCATGCTGCCCAGTTTCCTTGTACCCTTCTGCCCCAGGCTTTACCTGAGTGGTGGCTATTCTGTGCCTGTCCAGAGGGATTTGGCAGCTGTGTTGTGTCACTGCAGATGTGCCAGGTGTGGTACGGCTGCTTGGCTTGGGTGGTTCACCCTCTGCAGCCTTTGGTTTACCTCCTCCACAAACACATCTCACTCTTCTCCACTTTCCCACAGAAAGCAAGATTTTCTTTCTTGCAGATGTTTTGGCTGGGAAAACCCCTCCTCTGCTGGGCTGTGCACTGACTGTCCCCACACTGCAAGCACACAACTGTGTTTACATGCACGTTCCTTAATCTTGTTTAAATTTTCAAGCTATGACTTTCTACTGTCTCTGGGAGGACGACACTCCAGAAAAGCAGCATTTACTATCAGGAGCCTTGTGAGCTGTTGAGGTGATCTTTGGTGAAGAAATCGAGTCCTTTCCTTTGAAAGACCCTGCAACTTGTAGTTTCCCACCTTTTATTTAGATGACATGGCTTTTGGAAAGGCACCAGTCAGCATTTACAGTGATGGATGACAGCCACTGTATTGCAAAGAACAAAAGCAGAAGTGTCCCGAATATGCTACAGCTACAGATTTGCCCTCTTCTCACAGTGCTTGGTTTCATTTCCCAGCTACTGTGCAATGCTCCAGCGTCCTCCGCTGCCCCTGCCAAGGGGCCAGCTACCCCTGGGAATTCCCGGTGTCAGAGCCTGCAGGGCTGGGGGTTTCATTGCCTGCCTGGAGCGAAAGCAGGGCTGAAGTCCGCTGGGTTGATCCCTGCTATTTCCGAAGGCTGTGTCCATGCCGTGCGATGGCTCTTTGCTGAGCCTATGGGATTCTGTTGGCTTGGGCAGAGCAGCAGCTCCATGAGATGCCGGCTCTTAGCTCTGCGCTTCTCACTTGGGGTAGGGCGGCTCTGCCCTGCGTGCGTTGCATTGCCCCGTATCTCAGCACAGACACTTGGAGCAGTAGATACTCCGCAGTGTGACAGGGGGTGGTGGGAGGGAAGCTCTCTCCACCTTGGCCTGGTTTCAAGCTAAACTGCTCACTAGCCCTGCTGCTAGCAAATCCAATGCAGGTGGCTTGTTGCAAAAATTAGCATCTCCTGGCATGCTCGTGTGCTGTGGAACCGGTGTTTAAAACTGTGTTAGTGCAGACGAAAGCAAAAAATCACCACAAAGAGCCATTTGTGAGTCAGCCTCAGAGAAAGAGGTGCTCAGATCTCCAGCCCAACTTGGCAGATGGTGCAGTGGTAATGGGAGAAATAGGGGCTGTGCTGTGGCTGTTGGGATGAGGGCAAGGGAGTACATGTCCTGCAGCTTGCTACCACTGCATCCAGGCTTTGTCCCCTTCCCTCCTGGCAGGGACAACTGTTTTAATTTACCTCTGAGCTTTGTTCAGTGAGGATTTTGGGCACCACTCATGAGTGATGCTGTAGTGCAGGAATTATTTCAGTCAGTCTTGGTGGGAGAGGTGGTCCTGGATGGGACTACTGGGCTCTGGAAAGGTGTGCACCCAGTTGGGAGGGTTGTGGAGGACAGCAGTGAGTTTAGTTAGACATCTGGATGACCTGGCCTCCAAGCACAGGCTGAAGGAGCTTGGGTTTACCCTGATTCCAGGAATGGATAAGATGGTTTCCTAGTGCACAGAGGGATGCTGCAAAGAGAAAGTGAAAAAAGTACTCTCTGAGTTTACTTTTGGTAGGTCAAGAAACCACAGGCATCATTGGGGTCAGACTTTAGGGGGAAATTCCATTTAGCAGGACGAGGCAGATGAAGAAATGCTACATCTCCACTGCTGGAGACTTTTACGGTTAGACCAGTGCCTGTTGGAAAGCTGTAAGTAGTGCTGACCCTTCTTTAGCACAGAATGGATCAGATGACCTGGGCCAGTCCTTCCAAACCCTTTTTCCCCCTGTTATTCTGGTCTACCAGGTTCCTAGTGGGTGAGGTGGTCTTCCTCTGCCTTATGCTGTTCCTCTGAGGGCTAGATGAAGTCACAGGGACCATGACCTTGGAAGCTCTCTGGAAGGTGGAGGTGGGAGGATGGAGTCATGCTTGGTTTTCCCCACTCATTTGTTGGGTGCTTGATGTAAAGCTGCCCATGACCCCAAGAAACCCTTGTCCCCGGGTGCCAATCCAGGAACTGACATACTGCTCATGCAATGAAGGCGTCTTGGGAGCATGGAGAGGGCTTGGCAAGCCAAGCTGAAGGAACCAGATCTTGTGTTTCATTCATGAGCCCTCTTTGAAGCTGAGCAGGCTGTGCAGACGCTAATAGTAGAGCATGAACCATCAGTGGCAAAAAACAACATCCTTGCTGTCACCATCTGGGCCACATGCTAGTGTGGTCCTGGCAACGGCCTTGGCAGCCTTGGCTCTGTTTCAACAGCATAATTTGAGTTTGGGTTTGAGAAAAAAAGAAAGCAACCCAAAGAGAGAAGAGAAAAGAGCTCTTCAGGGTGAACGTGAAGCCAAAGAGTTTAGCATCAAATGCCTTTTGAAAGCAGCTGTGGAGTCTTGCTCCGAGATAAATAAAGGCTGGTTTGAAGCTGGAGAGCTAGCTGGCAGGACATACTGTTCCCATCTTGCCAAATGCTTCCCGGACCACCTGTCCTTGCAGGGCTGGGTTTCCCGCAGAGCTGCCAGGAGCTGCCATGGTGCCGCACGCTCCGTCGGGGTGGCTGGGTGTATCGCCAGGATCCTGATGCTCAGCCCAGGCTTGGAGCAGAGGCTGAGGGTGCCATGGGGAGGGGGAAGCCCTTGAGGGGGTCCTTTCTCTCTAGAGAGAGCTCTGAGAGCTGGAGACCTTTCCACTTGGTGGTTTATCCTCATCCTTGTGAGGTTTTGAGGGTTTTTGAGTGGGAGGCAGCCGTGAGAGTTTGGCTGGCAGGAGATGTGCACTGCCTGCCCCCCTGGGTAGTACTGAATGGAGGCTGTGGTTTTGGGTTGGTGCAAGGTCCTCCGAAGCATCTGAGTCAAGGGAATTTTAACCAAAGTGGGCTCTAAAGTATCTGTGCTCAGTGCTTTAACAGAATGAAGGAGGGCTCAAGCAGAAAACATCTGGAACAAGATCAGAAGCCAGACACGTTCCTAAACAAAGGAGATACATGTCCTTGGAGAAGAAAACAGACATGTAAATGGAGACGGAGGGGGCCAAAAGCAGGTTGGGTTTCTCTGGATCTCATTTGTCTTCCTTGTGCTGCAACTGTCTAAAGTAAATGCTGGGGGGCTGCGGCGTGCCAGAACACGCTGAGGCCATTCATCATGGGCTGTACTGGCAGTTGGGACAAGTCCGTGATGAACAGAAGCTTCCAGCTATCCAGAGGTGCTCTGCCTCGTTTGCATCGTCGGTTCTGAGGCTACAGCCTTTCCCATACCGCATGCAGGCAAATGCAGGGAGAGAACAACTTCTTTCAGCAGGGCATTAACCCCTGCAAATGTGACCCTGTGGTGCTTTTCTACAAGGGCTCTGGCTGGGCTTCAGGAGGGTCATTTGTCTCTCTGCTCCCGGAACCCCTTCAGCTCAGTCCGGGAAGGAATTCCTCCTGGTCCAAATCTCACCCCTTATAGGGTATTTCTGGTTACACTCACACAAGCTTTCTGGATGAGTTCTTTCCAGTTTGAACAGTCCCAATCTGCTCAGCATTGCTTCTTCTCTTCCAGAGGCTGCTCTACTGTTCTAGACAGCATGTGTGAAGATGGAGGGCAGGTAGTTCTGCGAAGATTTGACGTGGATCTGCTACGAAGGGCTTCCTCTGAAAGTCAGGAGATCGAGCCTGGGTACAGCTCTGGTGTGACTAGAGTCTGCAGCTCTGTGCCACGCTTGTGTGGGCCATCAGGGACAGCACTGGCAAAGAGTCAAACGTATAAACTCCCAAGTGAGCCCTTTTCTTCAGCGGCTTCCAAAGGGGGGCTGGAGGAGACCACAGTGGCTGGGTCTTTGGAGGCTTCCCCATGGAGCAGGTCTGTGTTGCCCCACAGGCAGCGTCTTCCTTCCCAGCCTTCCTGTGGGATGATTCTGTCCAAGGATTTCCAGGCAGAGGATGACCACGGCCAGGAAAAAGCCATCAAAGAGAGTAAATCTGGAGTCTGCGGGGGCAGAGCTGCCAAGAGTGCAAAGGCAGCACAGGGCAGGGGAGCTGCGGAAGTCCCTGAAGAAAATAAGATATACCAGGCTGGTATTCCTACCAGGGCACAGCAGCAAAGAGTGGAAAGTCCCTGGCTGTTTCTTCTGTGTCTGATAAGGCAGAGTGGCTCTGTGCCCTGCCAAGGAAGGACTCGCTTGTGGATCCTTTTTTACAGGAAACAGAGGGGAGAGCCATCAGGACAGCAGTCGGAGAGATGGGAAAACAAAAGGCAGCCAGAACCTTCCTTCAGGCTGCTCCACGCAGGGCCACCGTGTTAGCCAGGCCCCTAAACTGCACAGGGAAGTTGTTGGGAGGTCCCAGTCAGCAGGTCCAGGACTTCTCATCTGCAGGCTGGGAGTATAACACTGAAGCCTGCTAAGCCCCTGAGATGCATCCCCCCCGCCTCTCCTAATGCTACCACGGTCCCCTTAGAAGTGCACTGCTCCCCCACCACCAGAAAGCCTGAAGGTCTTTTGAAGCCTCCTTCTGCTTCAGGCAGGCTGACCCTGGACCCCCCTTCAGTTTTGGTTAGAAACATCCTCCTTGCAGCCCGCTGCAGTACTGCTGGGCCCAGGCCAGCTGCTCCTGTGCTAATGTTGTCCCCAGGCTTGACAAGAGCTGCGTCCATCCCCGAAATGATCAGGTTGCAGGTTTAAAGCGAACAGGGGTGCCCTTTTCACACCCTCTGTAGATAAGCCATGGAAACACGCAGTGCAGGGTGCTGGAGGGGCTCAGCCAGGGGCTGCATAAACCCACCACAGGTGGACGCACATGGGTCCCACACAAGCTCCACCTGGGGAAATTCCTGTGCTAGTGAGTCCTGGGTGCTGGGAAGGGGGTGGCAGGGAAGGATGACTCTGGTTTGCTTTGTTTGTTGTGCTTTTTCTTATGTATCTTGTAGTGGTCTCAGCTGGAGACTGAGCCAGAGTGATCCAGCCTCTGTCCTGACCCAGCACTGCTGTTCTTGGACTGTCTCCTCTGCCCTTTGCACTGCTAAATTTCACCCGGTATCTATTACATCCACTTATTCGTGTATTGCCGCTCCTCTGAATCATCAGAGAGTGTCATTAACCTGCTCCCACCTTTTCTGTCGACGTCCCATAACCAGCCCCACGGGGTCCTGGGGTGGCTCGCCAATGGACCAAGCCCTGTAGTTACTGCCCTTTCCAAACACCCTGATTGCTATAGCCACCACTCACCGCCCAGCAAGGCTGGGATGAGGGGTACCAGCAGAGGCTCTTCCCTGCCCTTCATCCCCAGGAGGTCTTCACCTACCCAGCGTTTCTGACATCCTGAGGAAACAGCTGCAGATGGAGGAGCCACGAGCACTGTCCGGGAGTGAACGTGCCGGTCCTTTGACCTCCTGTCCTGCTGGGAACAAGAGCTCTCCTGGCTCCCTGCCCTGCCTCAGCAATGCTTAACCGAATGTCCCTGCCTCCCTGAAAAATCCCAGCCAGCAGAAAAAGGCAGCCACCCTCCGGGAAGGAGAAGGAAGGCACCGCTGATCCTCTTTGTCTTTGTTTGGGCAGGCAAAGTCCAAGGCTAGCTGTCACACAGAGCCATTCCCAGCTGTGGGTGTGTGCCAGCACATCCCGGAGACCCACAGGAACTGGCAACGGAGAAAAACAAGCTGGAGAAGACTTTGCCTGAGGGTATCCAGGGGAGCCTGGGGCTCAGGGCATGATGCATGAAGTTGGGCAGTCTTTGTGTGCTCCCTGTGCCTCTTTGCTCAACGCGATGGGCCCCTCCGGCTCCTTCCAGTAGAGGAACAGTTAGGTCCCAGCTGCCCAGGGAGGTTGGTGGGGGCAGGTCTGGTATGGTGTTTGTGAGCAGCCTGGACCATATCTGGTGCTGACTATGGAGTGAAAAACTGCTGATGGGTCACTCCAACCCATTTTAAGTATTTTGTGGTTTGTTGTTGAGTTTTTTTTGTTTTGGTTTGGTTTTTTTTTAATTTAAAAAGAGAGTGATTTGTGGAGACAGGGATGCTTGGGGTGAACAGCTTACAGGCTGCCCAGAGAGGCTGTGGAGTCTCCCACGCTGAAGACATTCAAAACCCGCCTGGACGCTGTCCTGTGCAACTGCTGTAGGTGTCCCTGCTGTGGCAGGGGGGTTGGACTTAGATGATGTCCAGAGGTCCCTTCCAACCCTGACGATACTGTGATACTGTGAACATGGCAAGCCTCAGATATGGGCAAAAAGTAATGGGCTGCTCTGAGAGATGCCTGCCTTCCATCTAAATCTCTTGCAGCCCCTGTTGCTATACCCCAAACACCATTTCTGGAGGGGCAATTTCTGGAGGTTCATGGTCATCTTGTGGAAAGACACCCCTTGTCACCAGCTTGTCCCACAGTGGAAGAACAGCCCCAGCAGAGCAGATTGCCGTCTGCCTGTGTCAGACAGACGTGGCTATAGCTTTGAACCCCAGGAGCACCTGGGCTGTGCGAGAATAACCTTGCAGAGCTCTAGTCCACAGTGACAATGGGCTCGTCCTTCTGCTGTGGCCCTGCCATGATCTGTGCATGTCACCTGCTGTCCCTCCCCTCCTTCCCTGTGTAATGGAGTGAGATCAACTCTTCCACTCATTGCCTGCCTGGTCTATTTAGGTGAGATTGTAAGGTCTTCAGGGTCTAGTGTAGGTCTGAGTCTCTGGATACCACCCGTAAAAGTCATGGTTCCTGCATGGCTTGGACAGGTATACATGGCTGGGACATCTCTGTGGTGTGAGTGCTGATGCTCCTTGCAGTGTACAGGAAACCCAAGCCATGGTGTCGAGTGCTGGCACTGGCCATGACAAATGCTTCAGTGCCCTCTTTCCCTCTCCACTGTCCTGAAATCCTAGGAGAAGACAGTCACAGTCCCCCAGGCCAGGTGAACCCTGCTTTGGTCATGTAACGCTTGTCCTGGATGGACACATTATCTCAAGGACCCCGTGATGTGCTGGGATGAGTCCACAAGCCTTGTTCCCCACAGCTCCCTTCTCACACAAACACAGAGCAAGGAGAAATCATCTCCCAAACCTCCATCAGCACCTGCAGTGGTTGCAGAGAGGCAGAGGAAGCTGAGCATGGGAGACCTCCACACGTGCCCTTCTGCTCATGGTCAAAGAGCTTGTACCGCACACAGCAAGCATGGGAGGAAGCCAAAATTTCCATCCTGGTGGGTCTCTGCTACTCTTTTTTTAACCTCCCATGCTGGTACATGTAAGCCTGCATCAGTTCAGAGCTCACATCACATCAGTGCTCCAGACACCTTCCCTAGTGCCATTCCCTGGTTTGTCCCTGCTGACACCCTGAAATTACACCTCACCCTGCTAGCGTGCCTGGCTGGTTGTCACTTGGTTTTACGTGGCACATTGTACACATGCGAGGACACTGAAAGTCACCTGGTTTACAGCCAGGGATGGGGCAAGGCTAGCCTGCCCGGCCTGCAGCAAGTGCATGCCAGTGAATACTTCCCAGCTAATCAAGGATGTTTCCCAGTGAGCTCCGAGACACGCACAGCTAATGTCTCACACCAGTGCCGTTTACCTCCGCAGCAAAATAAGCTGCTGATTATGCAGCAGTAGATTAAAGGGCTTTTAATATCTTTATTGGGTTCAAGATACACAAACTCAGTCTGCTAACTGCCTTCAAAGAAAGAAAAAGTGAAGGTAAATCTAAGTGACCAAAGGAGAACTCAGCGCTTGCTTTATCCTCCGTTTTACAACCTGCTCAGGTTTGCAGATTACGCTGCCCTGGGTGCATTTGCGGGAATATTCACAGTGACACAATGCAGGTTCATATCCTTGAAGAGACACACGCAACCCCCATGTCTCAGCCTTGCCCTCTCTCTTCTTGTGTTGCCGATGCTAATTTGTCCCTTGCTACTGATGGATTGTGTGGCTGGAGAGGTACTTTGTCACTCTGCCTCCTGCCTCCTGGCACGAGCAGTGAGCAGAGGGGCAATGAGGGTTGCATTGATTGTCTCCTTGCAGCTCTTGGCAGAGCTGAGAAGCATGGGAGACATCAGAAGTCCAGATCCTAGAGACACCAGCGAAACCCGATGGCCGGCTGGGCAGCCCCCCCTCCTTGCACCTCGTGGGGTTTCTGGTGCTGCCCACCATCCCAACACCCAGCTTCCTTGTGTGCAACTGTCTTATTTGGCTTTTCTTACTTTCTGGATCCCAGCTGTGCTTTGAGGAAGGGTATGGAGATTGCTATACTGGGGGGAATCACAGTAGTGGTCGCTGTGGGCTGTGCTGGTGCCTGTGCAAAGGGAACTTGCACTTCCCTTTGCAGCCAGTGCCCCAGCAAAGGCAGCAGATCCTTCCTGTTTTTTTTTTTTTTCTTCAAAGTAGTTGTCTTCAAGAGGAAATGAAAGCATGACCCTTCTGCAACCGGTACTCTTCCTCCGGGCTCCAGAGCCTGGTCAGCTCTTGAGTCTTTTATGGGTTTCCAGCCCTGCAGAAGGTGAAGCAGGTCTGCAGATCACCTGTCAGGTCTTCATCATGGATCCTCAGGCCACAGCTTAGGAACTGCCGCATTTAAGCGACTGTGATGAAAAAGAGTAGAGAAAGAGGTTATCATCGACTGCAGAACTTAGCCCTGGAGCAGAGCCAATGTGCTTATGCAAGAGGAATAAGCAGGCAGATAAAATCCCGCAGGAAGCGGAGCCCACAAACCCACTGCAGGATCTGAGCCACCAACAACACCGACTTCTTCGTCTTTCCTCCACTCTGAGGTTTCTGCTGGGTTCCCCTCCTATCAAGCTGCATCAGGCTGCCATCCCGGCAATGGTGGCACCCAAATTGTACTGCGTTTTCTTCCATTTATCCTCCAGATGGACCCCTTTACTCAGCAGTCACCTTTAGCCACGCTACAAGCAGGACTCTGAACTTGGCTGTCCCAGTGCTCCCTGAAGACACGGTCGTGCCCATGGGGCTGTGTGGGTGACAGTAACTGAAGCAAATGTCCCCTTGTGCTGGAACACCCTCAACATTGCTCCTGTCAGGTTTTGGCCCAGGTCAACTAGTGTGGGCAGTTGACCCCAAGGGTGGGCATCATTCCCACAGGCAATTTGGGCGCAGATGAGGAGGGTGAAGACAGTTGAATAGGGTGGAGGCTGGCTGTCCCATGCCTGTTGGCCCAGGGCCAGAAAGCAGCCCCCAGCAGACCTGATTTCCTAGTGCAGATGTAGCTGGAGGGTCCCTGCTCTTCTCCATGCAGTCCTGGGTGTTGTTTTCTGCATGATGCTTCTGCTGGGGCTCTCAGTGTGTCATGGTGGGTTATGGCCTTTACGCCCCTTGGAAAGCAAGGTCAGCTCAGTCCAGAGAGGCTCATCCCTCAGGTCTGCACACAGCAAAAGCATTTTGCCAGCTCTCTCAGCTGTCTTGCTGGCTAATGCCTCTCATCCATCACCTGCTGAGGGATCTGAACCGGCACAAAGGGGATGCACAGCCCCACAGACCCCCAGCAGCCCTAGCACAGCCCCTTTGCCTCTGTCACCACTGCCACACCATGCACATGGCCAAGACCCTGCGAAAGGGCACAGGATGAGAGGTGCAGGTCCTTACCCGGAGTAGCTCTGTGCAGCTCCACCAGCGTTTCTGAAGCATTGGCTGCTTCGTGGATGTTCTCGCCTGGCAGCACCAGGTGAGGGATGTGGATGGTGTCACCCTTCTGCAGGCAGGAGGGGACATGGGTCCCAGTTTGCTCCAGAGCCCCTGGCTGGCTGGTTAGCTTGGGACCACTTGGAACCAACATGAAAGAGTCTCCAGCCTCCAGGGATCTGAGATGGGGGAAAAGAAAGACCAGGGGAGCGAGGGGGTGCCTGCTGCCTATGGCAGCCTGTCACCATTCAGAGATGACATGCAGAGGCATGAATCATTTGCTTGGTGAAAAACACCCAGGATGAAAACCCCAGAACCTTGAGTCTACAGGGAAGGGCCAGAACCACCCCCGGGACCTGGACTGGAAAGCTGGAATCAGGCACATGTCAAGGCAAAGATGTGACATCCTCAGGCAAGGGCACTTGTCCGTCCCTTGGTGTCCTCAGTCAGGAGTGAGGGTCAAACCTTCCTGGATCTGTAAATCCCACCTTCAAGAGTGACGCAGCCATGTCTGTGCTGAACCGCTGCTCTGCTACCTTCGGAGGCAGCGAGTTTGGCAAAGGAATGGGGAAGCCTCAAGCCACAGGGACACACCAGAGCCCACGCCATCCATGTTGTCACTGCTTTTGCTCTGATCCCACATCCCCAGGCATCAGCACATGCCAGTACAAGGGCTGGCAGGGAGCCCAGCTACGCGGGAGAGGGCCAGAAGGGCTGTCTACCTGCTCTGCTTGTGGTTCAGTGGTTGTCACGATGGGTCAGTGGCTGGCTGCCCTGAGCCGCACGCTGCAGACCGGCTCCCGATAGCTCCCTTGGTTTCAGTTCCCCAGTCACCCTCTTCCTTTCATGTTTCACATTTTTCTTTTTGACTTACAAATAGCCCTGAGAGGGACTTCCCAGCCCTCGTGGAGGAAGAGGCAATAATCCCTTCCTGAAGGAAGTGACCAGGACGCCTGAAGGACCCTTCTCACCCCAGTGTAAATGAAACCGAACAACGTCCCCGGGCAGGAAACGTTGGAGGCAGCAAGGGCAGAGGATGCTGTCAGGACCAGGGGTCCCAAGAGCTTTGTGGAGGAAACACAGCTGCTGCTGTTCGCTCATTAACGCTCTGGGAGCGGGGCTGCCATTGGCAACCTGGCTGTTGGGGTTCCCTGGTGCTCCTGCCCAAGGACTGCTGAGCTCTGGAGCCCCAGGTTTGCCACAAAAACAGGCGGCATGCTGTTCAATGGCCTAGAGTCCTGCTGAGGGACTCCAAGGAGTGCTTTGAGTGGGATGATTTACTACTCCTTGTTCTGCAGCTCTGTGCCAGGGACGGCTGCCATCCCCTCTAGCCACCCAGAGGTCTTTGCTTCAGAAAAAAAATCTGCCTCTTAAGAGACTGTCTTCTTGCCCCAGGTGAAGCTACCTACGCGGTGGTCTGGGGGATCTGCAGGAAGATGTGCGTCCGGGGTCTTTACTCTTGTCCGGTGCTGGGAGCTGCTGGGGTTGTTCCCTCTCCTCCACACAGGACAGACACAGCTGAGATGACACACTTCTCTCTTGACGTTGTCTAATTGGCTTGATTTGTCCGTATTAAACATTTACCATCCACAGTTAGCTCCTTCATTAGCTATGACACATCATGTTTAACCACACAGCAATATTGCAGCAGTGCCAGAGCCAGCAGCAAACACTCAGAAAACTTCTGCACAAGGTCAATACAGAGACCATAAGAAAATCTGGGGCTGAATTCAAACAAATGTACACAAGCCTGGAAATGCATCTGAGCTGGCAGAAGATCTTAGACAAGTGTGTGCATCCACCTGCACAGCCTTCATCCCTGCCTCCTTTATTTACACCCAGCATAATGGCTTGCCTGTGGACCCGGGGGCTTGCAAGGAGGAATGAGCACGTATTTGGCTTGCAAACCACAGCGTTAATTAATTCCCAGCAAAGCTTCTGGGTTTCACTTTGTGGCTGTGGAAGTCCAAGGTGATACCCAGGGTGACTAGATGCCTCTCCTGCATGCCCGGGGTGCTCAGCCCCACCAGCACAGGGTGAGAGACGGGTCTTCCAGGACCGGAGAGAAACCAGGCAGGAGAAAAAGGAAAGCAATTTAAGAAATGACAGAAAAAAACAAGATGAGGAGTACACATGGGGTCCCTGCCGCCCCCAGCACCACTTCTGAGCATCGTCAGGCCCTTCGCCTCCAGGGCTTTGCCCTGAGGAAGGGTTTCTCGGCCTCGTCTCCCAGGGAAGGCATGTAAATCCTACAAAGGCTGTTTTGAAGGCAGTGTTTGCCATCTAGTGGGAAAATAGGGTCTGGGCATCCCTTTTGCCTGCCGAAGGATGGGGCTTGGGGCTGTTTTGGCAGAACCTGGGGGACACGTTCCCCCTGGCCCATAGCTGGGGAGCAGCTCCCAGCCCTAGCGGGGAGCTCCGGGGAGGAGGGAAATTGGGAGAGGTGGTGCTGGCTCAGCTTCATACGGGCAACTCACCGGGCTTTTTGCAGCCAGCCATGAATGCCTGCCTGAGTGTGGACGCCCAGCCCAAGCCCTTGGAGTCGTCCCTGGCTGACCTGGTGTCCACCATAAGTGGGGAGCTGAAAGAAGTGCTCTGGAGTAGGAGAGAAAGCACCGTGCTCTGGATAAATCATGCCTTTCAGGTCAGCATCCCCCTGGAGATCGTAGCCTTCCAGGCTGGCATCCTCCTGGGCATCACTGACTTCCAGATCAGCATCCTCTTGGGGATCAGTGCCTTTCATATTGGCACCCCCAGCATTCCTCTGGCAATCAGTGCCTTCCAGGTCAGCATCTTCCTGAGTATTGATGCCTTCTGGGTCAGCATCCTCCTGGTCATCGGGTGCTTTCCAGGTCAGCATTCCCCAGGAGATCAGTGCCTTCCAGGTCAGCAGATCCTCCTGAGGATCAGTCAGCATCCTCCAGGAGATCCCAGGTGTAGACATGGACCTGTCACTTTTAGCACCCTGCCACCTCCAGATCTGTCAGCACAGAGGTCACTATGCCAGTGCCCAGCATGTACGTGGAGCTCAGCTACTGCTGCATCTGGTGGATCTCCCAGCCGGGAGCAAAGGCTGGGGGTTGCTTCTATGCTGGGAGGACCCCATGTGTTGTAACCCTGCAAAGCCACATGAGACTCCCAGAGTCACGTTTAACTCTGGCCCACCATTTTCAGGATGCAGAGAAAGGTGCTGCTGTACAGGGCTGTCTGTCTGCCCAGCGCCTGCTCCATGGGATCCTGGAAACCCCGGGAGCACCGGAGTCCCCCAGCTGTTTGAGGAGCTCCTGCACAGGGCTGGACCATGCTGTCCATAACCTCTCTTTGCTTGGTCTGCCCCTGCAGACAAAGCAGCTGATGTGGCAGTGGACAAAGGGGACAACAAGGTGCAGCTGGTGGGAGGAGAGCAGGCAGTGAGGCTCCCTGTGCCTCCCCAGGGAAGCTCCCAAAGTGTGTCCTGCTCTGTTTCAGTCCCTGCAACTCTGGAGGCAGCTGGAGGAGAAGGTGGAGCTTCTGCCATGGGGAAGGGAGGCGATGATCTCCTGTGAGCAAGTGACATGGCAGCTTTGAGGAGATATGGTCCTCATGCTGCACAGCAGAGGAGATGTGTGCACGGGGAATACGCACTGGGCACTGCCGTGGAAAGCAATATGACTGCATGTGTCCCCCAGTGCCACCACACTTCATGGCAGGCACGTGAAACACTGTGATCTCTTTCTTGGACAACAGGACAATTTTCAGTGCAAAAGAAGCTTGCAGGAAAGTCCTGGGCTCGGTGAGCTCATCAAAAGAGCTGCTGCTGCCTTGAGGAGGGAGCAGCCGTTTCCTCAGAGCATCAGGAGCAGCAGTGCTCAGGTACAGCTAAGCGGCTGGCTTTAGCCTCCCAGCATCTCCACAGCCACGTGCTTGGTGTTTCCTGGCCACGAAAGACCAAAAGGATCCTGGAGGCAGGGAAGGGGCCAGCCCCAGCAAGCAAAGAAAGAAACAACCCACTCCTGCAGGGAGAAGCCTACAGTGGTGTAGCAAGAAGAGATGTCTCGGGCCTCTACCCTCTCCACATCTGTTTGGGTGCCAGTACCTCTGTCCCAGCAGGTGGTGTCTCCCCTTCTGTCTTTCAGGAAAGTGTGGATGATGGGCAAGGAGTTTGCAGGCCTGTGGCAGCTAGAAAGGGAGGCAGATGAAGAAGAGGGAGTATGGGTGATCTCAGGGGTCTCCATCAGGCTGGGCGCTTGGACCCTCTAGCAAGACCTCAGGCAGAGGTATCCCACGTGCAGGTGAGATGAAAGCTACGGCCAGGGTGAATGCTCAGCACTGGGTTTTAAAAGCTGTGTTTGGGTTCACTGTGTCCCCAAGGGCAGGGTCCCTGCTGCTCCTCCAAACCCAGTCACCCAACAGTGTGAGATGGAAGTGGCGCCTGAGGGGGATGCAATCCCTCTGGAGATGCCCCATGCTTTCCCCTGACACTCTCTGGACCTGCACTGGTAACAATTCAGGCTCTGCCTCCTCATGTCAGCTGTGATGCCACTTCCATGGGGCTGGGTGCATGTTTCACACCTGGGACTTGTTCCCAAACACTGTCCTTGGTCTGCCCATGGGCCTTCCTTTGGCAGCTTTACACATTTGGCCTCCCAGACATCTTCACAAGTCAGCACCTGCGTGAGTATCTTTGATGCTTAGGATAGTATTTGAGTGTCCAAACTGCCTATTCATCCACACATCCATGCATCCATCCATATATCCATCCCTTCCTCCCTCTGTCAACCCATCCATGTATCAATCTATACTTCTGCACAGCTCCTTCCCTTAATCAATGCATCCTTCCCTCCCTGATGAACCACTGACTGTATACGTACCCCCTCCTTTCTCCCTCACCTCACAACATATATAGGTTTCCTGCCCCTATGGCTTCCACGATGTGCCGGAGCCGCCTTCGCTTCTTTCCTTGGCTCAGGACGTGGCAGAGAAGGAAGCAGGAGCAGCCATGAGAGGTAAGTTGAGATTGTTTTGCTTCAGAGTCCTGTGCAACCCGCCTCCTCCCCTGCAAAATGAGTGCCGGTCCTGGCAGCGAGGCAGGGGGAGGAGGAGGGCCAGCCCAGATATTTGGCAGAGTTGGTGTCAGTCAAGCAGCCCAGGCACTGCTGTGCAACTGTCCACAACCCGTGCCCTGCTGCAAAGGCTTTTGCCCAGGCTTTTGCTTTCCCAAAGGAGCCGTGCACACAGCTGGGCGGCTGGTGCACTCCAGCCCCCTGCCCAAGAGATGCTCTGGATGGGGCCACCCTGTGCTGGATGGAGACACGGACATGGACCTTCCTGCACCTTGGCGCTGGGGACCTTCCCTGACGTGTAGCATTTGCCTGCTGGAAATGTACCCCAGCAGGACCCAGAACATGTTCTTTTGCACTCTTCTCCTGCTGGCCTTGGGCTGGTCCCCTGTCCCACGCCAGGGAGCTGGACCCATCCCTGCTCCTTGTGGATGCAGCCCACAGGCTGCTTGGACCTGGCACAGCATCAGCATCCCCAGGCCTGGCTTGTACCAGCTCCCCGGCCATCCTGGCAACAGCATCCGCCCCGGGGAGGGTAGGATACAGCAGCAAGGCAAGTTTGGAAGTGCCTCTGCCTACTCCGGGCAGGGTGCGTCCAGGCAGGGCTCCAGCCTGCAGCGTCCTGCTCGCTCAGCGGCTGCGTGAGCCACCAAAGAGCCTGAGCCCTGGAGGAAGTGCCCTGGCCCCGCGGTGGGACAGGGAGGTGCCGGCATTGGGACTGCTCTCATGGTCCCTTCCTGTTTTTCTTCTCCACGGCTTGAAGGCAAAGTTGACTTTGGCATTGGAGCCCTGTCCTTTATCCCAGATTGCTGTTCACCCCAGCCCTCTCCTTGCATCTTCACTGGTCCAGCGGAAAGCCCTGCTCACCCATGTCCTGCACCAGGGTAACCTCCCCCAGGGCAGCTGGGACTGCAGCATCCAGCACCAAGCATGTTTACCCGCCCAGGCACTGCACTTGCTGCTTCCTAGGGGTCCCCCATGCCCATATGTCACATTTAGAGGCTGCTGGCGCAGGGAGCCGAGCCATGGGGCCACAGTGCAGGCAGGCAGGACTTTGCGGTGGCCTGCAGACCTCTCGCTTGCTCTCAGTATCTCCAGCTGCCAAATAGGTGACAGATCCTGTCTCTAAAGCTTCCATCAGAGAGGAAAGGAGTCACCCTCCAGGGCCAAGAGCAGCAGGATGCAGTGATGAGGACCAGATGTACATCTCCTGACCTCGAGCTGCCCTGATCGCCAGAACTGGGTGTCCCCACTGCCTGGTCAGTCAAGCCCCAGCTAAGGACAGGGACACAGTGCTTGGCACACGGGGACAGCAGAGCTATGGGTCCCCTCTGCCTGTCATTTCTCATCTACCCACCTGAGCTTGCCTGCACAATGCAGGCACATGTTCCCTTGTGGATGTGTGAGGCTCCAGGGGCCTCTGCTCCCCCCAGCCAGCAGCAACCCCCTTCTACTGGGAGCGGGCCTTGACCTTCTGGAGTTTATAAGCAGGCAGGATATGGGGGCCAGTGACGCCAGCTCACACTCTCTCCCATTTTCTGGCCGTTGTGCTTGTGCGTCTCGAGCAGGCGTCAGCGTCTAAACCAGCACCAGGTGCCGAGAAACCACTGAGCTCAGTTTGCAAATGCTGGAGTCACAGCTATGGGGTGGACGTCACCCATGTTCAACACCATCCTACGGACAACCACAGCCCTGATCCCCTCCACAGTGGCGGAGGAGTGGGATCTGGTGGTGATAAGAGCAGGTTTCCAAGCAGAAAGGGCTACCCATGCCATGCTGGGGAGCGAGGGGAGACAAGGGTGACCGTGACACATCAGAAAGGGTGCTGGCTGGGTTGGATGCTGGGAACCAGAGTCCAGCAGGTGACGGCAGCATGGCACAGCAGGAACTGGCAAGTTCTGGGATGCACCTGGAGGAAGCGATGTGGCTGTTGGGCCCAGAAGCCCAGGCAGGATCTGGGCCCTTATACCTCCCCAGCTTGGTGACCTGCCTTACTTGCTCCGTGGAGAGCCCTGCTCCTCTCCAAGGATGGTGCCACCCCAGTAGCACACCATAGATTGAGGGCTGAGGCCCATCTCCCCAATCCAGGGTGAGTGTGCTCCCCAGGGGCAGCGAGGGGACTGGGAACCCACGAAGTCAAGCACCGGCACGGGTAGCCCCCCTGCACCCAGCGCGGGAGTGCAGGGACACCCAAGGAGGGCAGAGGTGTCCATGGGCACATATGCCTTTGGAAAAGGCACAGCTCTGCCCTGGTCCCCTCCAACCCAGTCCCCATGAGGACCCTTTTGGGAAGTCCCCATCCTCTGGGTTCCCTCTGCACCCTGGGTTCAAGGGCAGCCCCGGTGCCCAGCCGGGAGCGACGCATCTCCCTGGCGGCGTGGGGGCAGAGTCCCACCCTGTGCTGGCTCTGCTCCCCCCGCTGCCGCTGCCTGACTTTCCACCCAGCCCCATCTGGATCTCATCGGGCTGCTGGCGCTGAGCACCAAGGTCGGGAGGTGCCAACAGATGGAAGCCATTAGAGGGGCCGGGTCGACGCACGGGGAGGGGGGCCACATGCTGAGCGAGGGGGACTGTGCAGAGGGTCCTGTCCCCGCTGCTGGGCTGGCGATGGCGGGGGAGACGTCCCAGGCAGCTGCTTGCATCCTCTCCTGGCGCTCAGCACGGGCTGGCCCACGCAAGGGTCTTTCTCACCCCCTCCAGGTGCCTGGGGAGGGGGCTGACCTGTTTGGGGACCAGCCCTGCTGCCTGTCCACCTCCTGCAAGCACCGTCCCCAAGCTGGCATCTCACCCGGTGCCACTCACCTCTTCCCTGGCCCAGCACCATCGGCAAGGCGGGTCTAGCCTGGGCAGTGCCAACGCTACCCCCTTTATTGGCATCACTGCTCCATCCAGCTACAGCAGGGTGGAGAGGGGCAGAGGGACGGGGGGGTCCCTTCTGCCTGCTGGTGGCTGGTGGGGGGTGACGGGCAGGGCTCAGCACCCCCGGATCACTGAAGCCCGGCACCCCTGGGAGCCTGCACCCATGATCCCCTTGACACTAGGCAGTGAAGTGGGGCTGGCTCAGTGTCTTATCCCCATGTGTTAAGCAGCTCTCGGCGGTGGGGCTGGCCCATCGCCCTGAGTCGGAGGTGCCTCCAGCTGGCTCCTGGCAGGCACGGGTAGCCCAAAGCTCCTGGGAGCAGAGCATCTCTCCTTAGGGTCCATCCTGCACCCCCAGGGTGCTGGGGGCTCCGGCAATGTCCACGGCTGTGGGGTGACCCGGGAGGCGTGGGGTCCTTGGGTGCCAGCAGTGGCATCAAGTCCCATGCGTGGGCAAGCAGGTGCAGGGAGCTGGGATCGGCCAGAGCTCACTACAGGATCTGGGCCTCTGCCGAAAGAGAGGGAAGAGGGTCAGGGGGGGCACTGACCTGCCCCTTTGCCTCTGCAGTCCCTCCCCTGCGTTCCCCCCCATTACCCTCCCTGCACCCCGACTCACTCGGCAGTGCCTTCAAGTGGGTGGCAGCAACCAAGAAGTTGTGGGGTTTGGTCTTCTCCTTGCCATGTTTCCTCACCCAGAGCCTGGGGACAGAGCAGCAGTGGCTGAGGACCCCGAGCAGCCCTCCTGGGCGCCGGGACTGCCCGCATCCCCGGTGATCCCACTCTGCCTCCTCATCCAGCTGTTCCCAGCTGTGCCCAGCTGACGCCCGGGCGCTCCAGCGGGTCAGCTCCAGGGCTACAGCAGGGGCTGGTCATGAGATACAGCAGGGCTGGGATGGGGACAGGGACCGACAGCAGAGCCACACACAGCGTGGCAGGGAGAGCCCAGCTATGGCAGGATGAGAGGGGACCCGGGGACAGGACCAGCGGGCAGTGCCCGGGGGCAGGACTCCCAGGGAGCAAAGACATGTGGAGGGGTGTCTGCGCTGACTTGGGAGTGTGAGAGTCCATGGCACGGCAGGAGTCTTTCGAGGGGATGTTAGTAGCAGCGACATCTTTAGGGGATACAGAGAAAGGTCCCATAGATGTGGGCTCATAAGAAAGACCCCAGGCAGGCTGGGCAGTACCGCAGCTGGCGGGGTGTGCTGGGAAAAGGCATTGATGTGGCAGGGGGGCAAGGGGGAGCATAAACCACCTTTTGGGGTTGGTATCAAGTCTGTTTGGACAGGGATCTCACAGCAGGGATGTGGGGACGTGGGGCACCCCATGCTGAGGGTTCGGGGACCAGAGTGGGATGGGGACAGCAATCACACAGACCCATCCCTCCCAAAACTCAACCTACCAGATGAGGATGGTGATGATGAGAACAGCAGCCAGGACGAAGAAGGCAAAGATCCCGAGGGACACCAGGACGGCCATCTTCTCCAGGGGGTCACTGCGGTCTGGGACAGAGAGACTGTCATGGCCAAGGGATACCACAGGCACTGGCACCTGGGGGACCCTATTGCAAGCTCCTGGACACCCCAGTCACACGTGGGCGTGGGGCGAGAGACCCTTCCCATTACTCTGAGCCACTTGCGTGCCCAGGCAGGCAGCTGCCTGCAGGCAGTCCCCACTCCTGCCCACCAGCCCCAGCTCTACTCACTGATGGGCTCAGGGTTGGGAGCCTGGGAGGGCTCCTCGGCCAGGCTCTCCAGGCTGGCATCTGTAGTGGTTTCTTCACTCGCTGTGGTGGCCAGGTCTGGAAGGACAGGGGATAGGAAACACTCAACCAACAGCATGGGTAGCACCCCAGGGACCCACACAGAGGAGCAAAGAAGGGTGCCCTTGTACCCGAGGGGAACCACGAGCCCAAAGGTGCCCACAGGGTGCTAGTGGTGCTCCGGGAGCCCTGCTCTGCCCCGAGGCTCTGGGGGTCAATCCCCAAATGGCAGCAGCACGGCTGCAGCCTGCTGTGGGGCTGGGACATGCTTTGCCCCTTTGCAACTCCACATCCCACCATGACGCCAGTTTTTGGATGGTGCACGGGACCAGCTTTTTAGGTCAACTTTAAGGGATCCCAAGAGCTGTGACCTGCTCTGCGTAATACCTGGGGGAACGGGTGCCATGGGGAAGGGGCTGGAGAGGGGCAGCCAGCTGTGCTGGATGGGTTTTGGGGAGGGATGGTGCAACCCAGTAGGGCTGCTGGGGGCTGCAGCCTGTCCCCCTCGCACCTCTGACCGGCGTCGCCCGGGCCTCGGCGCTCCACTCGCTCCAGTTCCCTGCATCCAGGAAATCCTTGGCGCTGACTTGGACCACGTGCTCCAGCCCAGCAAAGGCATCCGTGATCACCTCGGAGAGGTTCACTGTCTCCACCTGCACCAGGCAGAGGGGAGCTGTGGGGCAGGCAGGGGCACCCCTCGCTGCCCTCCCTGGCCCCATGCCCACCTCGCTTCGGGCTTTGCCTTTCCTTGCCCACCGCTTACCACAGACCAGGAGCGGTGGATGACGGGCCGGTACTGGAGCCGAAACCTGAGCTGGAAGTGGGGTTCCTTGGGCCAGGAGGAGGGGTACTTCCAGCTCACGTGAAGCCGCCGTGGGGCCAAAGGGATGGGCTCCACCACCAAGCCCTCCGGAGGGTCTGGCTTAACTGTGTGGGAGAGGACAGGGAGCCCTTGTCGCACCGGACTGCCATGCAGAGGGGTGTTGGGCTGCCCGCTGGCACCCAGGGCTGGATGCCTGGGGGACAGACGGACAGACGGGTGGATGAGGACTCACTGATGGCCTGCATGGTGACGTCAAGGAGGCGGAAGCTGGAGCCCAGGGGGTTCACCTCGGTGATGTTCAGGCGGTAGGAGCTCCAGAACTCTGACCCGTGGACGGTGCAGGTGCCAGGGCGGGATGGATCCTGCAGGCACAGCCCCACGTGCCCGTTCTTGTTCCTGCAGATGGGGAGGCAGGGTGGTGACATGTCCCTCCTGCCCACCATGCAGTTTCCCTGTGCTACCAAGGTGGTGGCATGTGGGGAGACCCCCCCACGTCAAGAGCCTCATGGAGGAGGCAGCATGCATTATGGCTCAGACAGGGTCTGGCAGCTGCCCTCACCCCTCCAGAGGCCAGCATGTCCCTCTGAGAATGACTGAAGTGACCCCCATCCCGGCCCCACAGTCCCTCCTAGGAAGGTCCCTCCCCTGGGGCAATCCCTTCTCCCGGGGCTTGGGCTTAGGGAGCTGGTTCCCCCATGGGAGCCCACCCACTGAGGACAGTGGCAGAGCCTTTGGGAGGGGGGGTCAGTCGCCAGGGAGCGGGACGGGAGTGGGAGTCAGTCCTACCTCCGCTTCTCTTCACCCGTCAGTGATTTCTTCCTGCCGTGGAGAGAGATGGAAAAGCAGACGGTGAGAATGAGGGGACAGCATGAAGCCAACCCCACCGTGACCCAGAGGAGGGACGGGGGTCTCTGCACTGCAGAGCAGCCCCCCACTGCCACATTGATGCCCACGGATGACATGGCACAGGGGGTGGACCTAACCCCATGCCCAGCCCTGCTGGCGAGCAGCCCGGCAGCAGAAGCTGGGGGTCTCAGGGGAACAAGACAACACGGTGAGCAGGAGCGTCTTCTCCAGAGGACCCCGTTGCCCACCTGGGGTTCACTGTGCAGCAGCACCAAAGGCGCAGGGACATTGATAAAAGCTCCCCAGCAGCTGGCTTCGCGCTCACCCTACATCCCCCAAAACCCTCCGCTCCCCACAGCCCCCTCCCTGCCGAGCCCCCAGCTCCCGCAGCTTTCAGCAAGCCTGTGCTTTGTGAGCTCCGGCTGACTTCAAAGCAGCCTGCTAATTTGGCCTGCTGGGATAATTAGAAGCAGCGACGCTGCTGGGGCTCCTTTCATCCTGAAGCATGCCAAAGCGCTCGGCGGCTTGCCGATGACCTGCTTCTCTTTTATAGCCCCTCTGGTGCTGGCAGACCCGTCGGCAAGGATGGAGCCTGCCTGTGCCGGTCCCCCAGCGCTGCTGGGGGATACCCTCGGAGCAAGCAAATACTTGGTGCACTGCTCACCCCGAAACATGACCTACTTTGAGGGTGCAGCCTGGTCCCTGGGGTAGGAGGTGATCCCAGGACACTGGTCAGATGGCCAGCAGGATTAGGTAATTTTCCTTGGCTGGGACCCAGGGCTCACCCCGTAAACCCCCCAGCCCGTGCCCTGTAGGGGTACATCACCTGTAGGTGGTGATGTATCTGGTGGGGAGGAAGGTCTCCACGCTGGAGGTCCAGGAGCAGGAGAAGTTCTCATAGTCAGATGCTCTGCAGGACACAAAGGGGACCCCTGGCAGGTCTGGGGTCCGCGGGGAAGTGACAGTCAGCGAGGGGTCCCCCGTCCCGCAGCCCAGTTGGCATGCAGGGAACCCTGTGTCACACCGCAAAGTCCCCTCTTGGCAAGCCACCGCCAGGGGCGTGGGCACTGCTGGCCCATCCTGGTGGGGCCGCACACCCCCATACCCCAGCCCGTGGACATGCTACTCACGCCCCAGTCGCAGGGACACGGCATGCAGGAGGCCACCATCCTCGCCGTGGCAGCTGTAGGTCCCCGTGGCGGCCAAGCCGGCATGCGGCAACACCAGAGCTCCCTGATGGATGGCCGAGCCCTCCGGCAGCGCCGCAGCACCCGCCTGTCTCCACTGCACCGGCGAGCTGGGGAGGAGAGATCGGGCAGGCTGCATTAGGGGACAGGGACTGTGGGGTCACCCCAGGCACACCTGGTAAACCATCCCATCGGATAAATCCCCCGGTGTGCACGGAAAAGACCTACCCGGCATGGGCACCGGCGCACGACAGGGTCACGTCTGTCCCCACCTGTCCATACTGCACACCTGGAGGGACACACGCATCCCCAGACGGGGGTTAGCACCCCGTGCCACCCCACGCCAGGGCTGGGGGTCAAGGTGGGCAGCCTGGGGCTGTACCCCCCCTCCCCGGGGAGCTGGGGGGTGGCTGTGGGGTCTTGCTTCACGCAGGTACCACCACGGGGGACTGGGAAGGACTGGTCCCAGTTGGGGCTGGGCAATGGGCAGCTGCAGGGGTGGGCTAAGCAGAGGACACGAGGTAGGTAGGACTAGAGGTAACGGGCACAAACTTGAGCATAGGAAGTTCCATCTTAACATGAGGAGGAACTTCTTTCCTTTGAGGGTGGCAGAGCAGTGGCACAGCTGCCCAGAGAGGTGGTGGAGTCTCCCACACTGGAGACATTCAAAACCCGCCTGGACGCCGTCCTGTGCCACTGCTGTAGGTGTCCCTGCTGTGGCAGGGGGGTTGGACTGGGGGATCTCCAGAGGTCCCTTCCAACCCTGACGATACTGTGATACTGTGATTCTGTGACACCCATCACCGTGGGACTGTGTTTCACGTACAGCCTGATTCTGGTAGGTCTGTGCCTGCCCCGTGGGGGGGGAATGGGGTGCCCCCAGGGTCCCCATGCCTGGGATGTGGGGGCTGTGCAAGGGACTCGGAGGGGGCTCACCTTCCTCTCCCCAGCCCTCGGGGGTGGCAAGGGAGGCTGACGCCAGGGCTGCTGCGAGGAACACCATCACCCTGCCCAGACCTGGGATGGGACTGCGCATCTGGAGGAGGCAGAGCGGGGAGGGAAAAGGGTGTTATTCCCTGCAACGGGGCAGCTTGGCGGGGCCCACGCCCCAGAGCATCCCAGCAAGACCGCGCACCCCGCATCTCCCTCTTAGCTCACCCCGTCTTGCCAGGGACAGTATGGGGGCCGTACCGCTGGGACCCCAGTGGGGACAGCTGGCAGGGTCTGTGCCACTGTCACAGCCAGTGCCTGGCTGCCGAGGAGTCCCCATGCCTGGAGGGGGGACACAAAGGGCAAACACTGACCAGGAGCCTGAGACTGCACGGGCTGGCGGGATTAAAGGCTTTTTGCCATTGCAGTCCTGTGCTGGGAGCCCTGGCTGCCTCCCAGCCTCGGGGTGGTCCAGAGACCTGTGCTGGTGCAGCTGGAGCGGCAAGGGACCAAATTCTGGCCTGTTTTTATGTGGCAGGAGACAGCAATTAGATCTGAACAGGCTCACACAGCCAGGGCAGCAGGTCTGTGAGAGCTCAGACCGTACCGAGAGTGGGGCTGGCTGGGGGTCCCGCATCACTGCCCATCCCCGCACCCGCTGCAGGCTGGTCCGTGCAGGTCTGTGCCTTTCTGGGCCGTTTGGGGTCTCTGGACCTATGGAGAATTGCCCTGAAATCCCTCCCTCCCACTCAGAGACCACCAGTGAGGGGGATGCTGAGGAAGGTATGGGCACCCAGCTCTCCACGGGTCAACCCCCAGCCATAGACCCAGGTCTCCCCTACCCTGTCTGTGCTGGCAAGCATCTCCCTGTCCATCCCAGCCAGTATCTCCCTGTCCATCTCAGCCAGCACCGCCCTGTCCATCCCAGCCAGCATTGCCCTGTATGTCCCATCCAGCATTGCCCTCCTGTCCATCCCAGCCAGCATCACCCTGAGGTGTCCAATCCAGCCTGCATTGTTCTGCACATCCCGGCTAGTGTCAGCCTGTTTGTCCCAGCCAGCATCCCCCTGTCTATCCCAGCCAGCATTCCTCTGTCTGTGCCAGCCAGCATTGCCACGAGATGCCCGTCCCAGCCAGCATCACCTTGCCTGTGCCAGCCAGCATCACCCTATCCATCCCAGCCAGCGCTGCCCCGAGGCATCCATCCCAGCCTACATTGTTCTGCATGTATCAGCCAATGTCACCCTGCCTATCCAGCCAGCATCACCCTGTCTGTGCCAGCCAGCACCGCCCTAAGGCGTCCATTCCAGCCTGCGCATATCAGCCAGTGTCACCCTGTCTGCGCCAGCCAGCGTCACCCTGTCCACCCCAGTCAGCGTCACCCTCTCTGTGCCAGCCAGCATCACCCCAGGGCACCCATCCTGGCCAGCATCACGCCATCCGTATCAGCAGCGTCACACTGTGCCTATCAGCCAGCCCCGCCTGCCCCCAGCAGGCACAGACAGCTGAATCATTTCTCCCTGGAAGACCCCCCCCCCCATGCCCACCTCTCACAAACGGGCAGGCCTGTTTATTTACGCCCATACTGTCGGGCTCTGCTCCCAGCTGCAGGCGGGCAGGGGCTAAGGGCACGGGAGGCAGCGAGCTCCCTGCCAGCCCCAATCGCAGGCTGCAGCTCGTGGGTGTAAATCCACGTCCTCCTCTGTCTCTTGGGTTTGACAGTCAAGGGAGGATGGATGCTCAGGAGAGGGATGCTCCAGCCCTGGAAAGGGACCCTGGAGCAGCTGCCAGTTCTTCTCCTGTGGGCAGGTGCCCATGGCCACAGACCAAACCTCTTGGCGAAGGAAAGGAGAGCTACAAGGTGATGTGCAGTAACCCAGCAAGTGCAGGGGGGAAGGCGTGCGCCACCCCTCATCAGGCCTATCCTGAACACGCCAGGCAGCCTCCAACGCAGGCCCCAAATGTAAATAATTTCATGAGACTGTCATAAGCTTTTCCTACCAAACCACCCATAGAAACATTCCCAAGAAACATCAGTTAAAAGGTCTCTGCCAAAACTATGCTGGTAACTAACTGGGAACATTTGGCCTGAAAGTAAAATATTTTGGTGATGGAAAAAAAAAAAAAAAAAAAAAAAGACTTAAAATACACTTAAAAGCAGCAACCAAAAATAACTCCAAACACCACGTGGGCCAGAGTTAAGGGGATGGCGGGTGGTGGGGGCGGGGGGGCAGTCAGGGAGAAGGGACAGTGTGTTATCGTGGAAAGAGATAAATAGTTTTAAAATAAAATCATTTCTTCTCCCGCCCGCCCGCCCTGGAGTTTTGTGCAAACACTGTGGAGGGTGAAGGCAGAGCTGCTGCACCCGTTGCCCAGCGTCCCTCTCTGTGGCAGGGGAACACGCTCTGGGTGCTGGCTTACTGCTGACACGAGTTTGCCAGGTCTCAGGGCCACTGAGTGCTTCAAGATCTGCCTGGAAAAACGACCCTACAGCTGTGATGCGGAAAGGCATCTTTCCCTGCACGGGCAAGGGAAGAAGTGGGGGCATGGCACCATTTGCAGCCAGCCGCTGCTGATGTCCCTGGGGAACGGCGCAGAGCCCTGCCTGGCCAGCCTGGCTACGGGTGGTATTGCCAACAGACCCAGAGGCACCCCGGGACCCCTACGTGGTGGCAGAGGGCATTTCTGCAGACCCCATCCCCAACTGCACCCCAACCCCTGATCTCCATGGTGACCCCCCCCCAGCGGTCCCCCACCGCTCATCCTAAGGGCCACCCTGCACCCTCCCGCCCTCCAGCACCCTCTGTCCCATGGCCTCCCCACTGCCCCCCATCCTCACCCCACTGCCCCATGAGCTCCCCCACCTCAGACGGGCTCTTTTGGGCAGCTGCCCACCTCTGCCAGCACGGTGTGGGTGAAGGCAGCACCAACGCAATCCCCCCCCCGCCCCCCAAGACACACACCCTGCCTTAGTAAATGACCCGCCTGAGCGTTGCCAAAACCTCGCCACAACCCAGCATCGCCGCAGAGAGAAGAAACAGGGCAAGCCCTTCCTCGCCTGCCCGAAGGCCACAAACAAAAGGGGAAGGAGCCGCAGAGCAGGGGAAGACCCGGAGCCCTCGCCGGCTGCCGGTGCGGCGGCGTGGCAGGGCTCCAGGCGCTCCGGGATAGCCAGAGCTGCAAAACAGCCTGCCCAGAAAGCATCCCTTTACTTCTGGCAACCAAATTCCCTGGGCCAGGGGAAAAAATCAGGCGTGCAAATGAACGCACACACACGCGCACTGCCAGGCCACCTTCCTCGGCGGCTCCGCAACCCCACGGATGGGCACGCAGGCGGAGAAAGCATCCCTCTATGCTTGCACCAGCGGTGACGCTTCCTGGGGACAGGGAGTCCCGGGACAGTTGTCCTGGACCCGAGCCGGGACAGAGGGAACAATCGGAGCTTTTCTTCCTCCCGGCATGCTAATCCCGGCCCGAGAGGCGTCTGCCACCCGCCCGGGGCTGGGTGACCTCCCGTGGCCACGGCCAGGGCAGAGGGACCCAGCCCAGCCTGGGACTGTGGCTTGGCCCCGGCAGGGAGGGCAGCGGAGCCAGACTCTGCTCCCTCAGCATGGGACGCCCTCGCCACCAGCATGGCCAGGGTGACCAGGCTGTGCGTGGCACCCGTGGATGTGAGCCAGAAATGCAAGGTGCCACCCTCCATCCTGCCCTGACCCTGCTGTCCCGCTGGGCAGCACTTGAGCTCATCCAGAAGTTTCTGGGGAGCTGCGGGGAGAAGTCCTGCCGTGAGCCCCTTCCCTGCATCCAAACCATGACGCTGCGAGCCAAGACATCCCCCAAAATCAGAGTCATGTGCACCGGCACCGATGCCCACGCAGGGTGTGACAGTCCCCCCGGCAGAGCCGCTCTGTGCCATGCCCCGTCGTGGCCTGGCAAAGCTCAACACAGATTCCTGGGGGAGGACAACTTTCCATTGTGCTTGGCGCTTTGAAAGACCGCGGGTTTTGGTGGTTTTTTACTTTTTTTATTTTTTTTTTTTTTTTCACTGTGCTTCATTTGAAGTCACTCTTCAAAGAGAATGAGCCGCACAAAGATCCGTGGTGATGGTGGCGGGGACACAAGCAGACGATGCCGCACCGCAGGGCTGAAGATGGCAGTGGGGAGACACGGGATGCTCCCTGCTGAGCACAAAAAGCTGGGGTGCCTCCTAACCTCTCCCCGGGGTGGTCTGGGGAAGCATCACTGCACGGGAGATGTGGCAAATTACCCAGAAAAGCACTTGGCAGCTCTGCCCTGCCAGAGACACCCATCTGCAAAAAGCAGCTCTGAAATGGGTGATGCCCAACACCGGTCGGCTCTAACACCCTGGAGACGGCATCACTCCTGCCCCTCAGCGGGGGAAGCATCCCTGGCCCCGCATCCAGACCCTCCTCGCTGCCAGTGCCCGCCGTGGGAAACCCAGCCCATGGCCAAGGGCGTCTGCCTTTCAAAGCAGGAGGAATTTCCCTCTTCTTGCTGTCCTGCGGGGCTGGGAGTGCAGCGCCCAGCTAACCCCCCCCTGCTCCCGGCAGCCCTGTAGAAGTGCCGTGCCCGGCTCTGAGGAGCCGTGGCACGGCCTGAGCCCATCCACGTGGCCGCTGATCTGCCCAGAAACCTGGCAGCATCCAACCCCTGCAGCATCACTGATCTCCATCATCACTGCATCAACATACACCTTCAGGACGGGGGGGAGCCTAGGACCCCACTGCTGGCATGGTCCCCTGCAACCAGCCATCCCTGTCCCCTAAATGCCACTGGCACCCTCCCAGCCACTGGGTGCCCAGAGAAAGCCCAGCAATGGGTGCTGGCAGGGAGGGACACATGCCCCCCACTACCTCCAGGGCCACACGGGCCACGCACAGCCCCCAGGACCACTGGCAGCACCTGGGGGCAACTCCTCACCCACCCTGGGCACTGCCAGGGTGATGGTCCCCAAGGCCAAGGGGAGAGCCCCGCTCGCCGTCCCCGGCCCCTTCGGTGCGTTGGGGATCTCAAAAAGGGCTGCTTTCCTCTGCACTGCTTTGGTGGGGTGCCGAGACCCCATGCCTGCTGTGCCGGGGGGGTCACCGCGCCAGGCTGAGCTGAGCCAGCACACACACATGCACGCCTGCACCCAGTGCAACCCCAGCACACTGGAATTACCCCAGTTAAACCAGTAAAACCAGTTGCAGCCTTTCCCCGTGGGGCCAGTGCAGCCCAGTAAGCCCCGCGCGCAGCCTGAACGTGGGGCTAGACCCGGGACAGTCCCACCGTGGGGCTTAACTCAGGGCAGCCCAAACATGGGATTTTACCCCACGTAGCCCAGGAGCAGGATTAAACCCTGCTTAGCCCAGGAGTGCGATTAAACCCTATTTGGCCCAGGACTTGGATTAAATCCAGCACAGGCTAAACTTGGGGTTAAATCCAGTGCAGTCCAAATGCGTGGTTAAACCCAGCTCAGCCCAGGAGTGGGGTTAAACCCAGCACAGCCAAAACACAGGGTTGCACCGTCCAAAAAACGGGGCTAAACCCAACGCAGCCCAGGCGTGGGGTTAACCCCAGCTCAGCCCAAACATGGTTAACCCCAGCGCCACGCTGGGAACCAGTTCATCTCCACAGCCAGCTACGATGCACGTCTCCATCCAACCCAGACCAACCTCCCCCACGACATCCCCTGGTGATGCCCAGCTGACCACAGCCCCACTGGTGTCCAAAGCCCAGCCCAAACCCTCCCCATAACCTGAGGGTCACCTCTCTCCTCCGTGGGGCTGGCAGCTGCTAGCCAGACCCAGTGCTGGGGGGCCGGGGGGGCCACCACACATCTCAGCATGCCAGCGGCTTCAGGGAGGTCAGGGTCTTCTCTTACCCCAGCCAGGAAACTCCCACCCCAACGCCCCAATTTCCACCCTCCCCTGCTCCATCCTGCGGGAAGGAGAAGTCTCTGGCTCCCAGTTGTAACCGGAGGCACCGGCAAGGGCCAAAACAGCGAGGGCTCTGTTAGCAGCCAGCAGCCCCAACGCCACGCCAGCTGGCAGCGTTGTATTTGGAGGGGGGAGAGAAGGGGTCCCCGCCGCCCCCCTCCTCCCCGCAACATCCATCCCCACGCTCTCCCCCCCCCAAAGTCACATGCCAGAGAAATTCCTAAAAATAATCTCCCAGCTGTAAAGAAACCTACTGGCGGTACAGCACCGGTGGGTTTCTTTACAGCCGGGAGATTATTTTTAGGATGGAGGGATGGAGTCATGGTGGGGGGTGGTGGTCTGCGTCCCCACTGTCCTCGGCACAGGGTTGCGGGATGGGGACAGGCATGGTGCTGGATCCGAGGACACGGGTGGGACCTGCTGGCAGGGAGCTGGGCCACCCTGTCATTAGAGTAGGGTGGGAAAGGCTTTTCCTGTACCAGGAGCGTTTTAGGATTTGGGACATTTTTCTGCTCCCGGGCTCAACCCAGCTCAACAGAGGTTTTGGTGAACCCGCAGCTCCCAGCACGGTGAGGCAGCCGGGTACCAGCCTGCACCCCAGCATTTCGCCCCCCTAGCAGCATCTGCACCCCCCCAGAACAAATTCCCCTCATATGCATTCATACGTGTAGGGCACACACATATATATACGTACGTACATGTGAGTGCCTCACAGAAGCCCAGGTCCTCCTGGTGCTCCTGATGAACTCCAGCCTGAAGCCAGGAACCCCAGGCAGGAGAGGGGCCTCACCGCATCCCCCATCCCTCCCCGTGCTCCAGTCCCTGGGAGCCATCCGGCTCAGCTCCATCCCCGAGGCACGAAGGCGCCCGGGTCAGCCAAAACGCTGCGGGGCGGCAGGGCCAAAATAAACATCTCACCGTACTGCAGCACAAGCGCTCCTCCAGCTACCAATTTGCTGTCACTCCTTTTGCAAAACAAAATCCCTTTTAGGCTGGAGAGGGGTTTTAGGTATCATTAAGGGCCACCTGGGCGGCCAAAAAAAGCCACCACCAAAGGGTGGCTCATTAACCCTCTGTACCCCACCAGCAGCCTCGCTGTGTTGGGGGAGGATGGCCGTTGTAGACCCCCGGCAATGTGTGATGTGGGGATGCTGGTGCCAGGGGCTGGCACCTGGTGGGATAACCATGGCTTGTCTTCTCCAAGCCTGGAGGCCACCCTGCTTGCTGTGCTACGGGGAGACAGCCCAGGGGATGCAGTGGGGTGCAGGACACGTGGCAGGGATGGAGGCTGGGGAAACACCTCGCTGCGGCAGCACCCGTGCCCCCCGCCTCGTGCCACATCACTCAGGCAGCAGCCGCCAAGCCAAAAGGAGAGGTGGAGAAATGGCAAGAAGTGGGGAAAAACTGGGGCAGAAGCCCACCGCCGAGGGCGGGGGCTGCAGCGCAGGGCAAGGGGATGGAGGCTGCGCCCTGCCTGAACTGAGAAGGGAAAAACACCCACTGGCTCGTTTTCTGCTAGGGGAGAAAAACACCCAACCAAGTTCTCCGGAAAGATTAAGTGTGATCGTATCCGAGCCGGGGTGGGGGGAAAGCAGGGCAACGCGGTGAGCGTGCTGACACATCTCCTTCCACGATGCTGGAGAGATGCCCCGGCCCCGCTCGGGGCCAACTCTGTTTACAGGCTCCTATTGTCTCTTTTTTGCCTTTTGGTGTCCCGTGTCGTGTCCCCTCCCCACTCCCCCCCCCCCCCCCCCCCCCCAAAGTGTTATAGTTCACAGTAAACAAAAGCAAGCAGCCTCTCACTCCAAACATTTCAGCCATCCCAAACTTTCTCCGGAGGGGGGCTGCCCGTGGAATTTTCCTCGTCCAAAAGAATTTCGAAATGTTCCCGTTGCAGCCTGCTCTGACTGGAGGCCAAGGCAGCTCTGAAATCCTTCACTAAACGCTCGAGCTGCCCTCTGCACAGCCCTGGCTCCGGTCGGAGGCACTAAGGACCAGCAGCTGTCGTGCCCCAAAATCCCCCCCTCATGCACAGGGAAACCCTCCAGCCTGGCACAAGTGCCGGAGGGTCCCAGCCTGTACAACCCCCTGCCCCAGCCCAGCCCATCACCTGAAGGAGCCAGTAGGTTCTCCTGTGGCCGGATCCTGCTTTTTATACTTCAAGCTGCCGCTACAGCTATTATTGCTCCGAGATGGTGATGCTAGTGTAAAAGGCTTGGGTACACTGGGGGCGGAGGTTGTGTGTGCATCCCAAAGCACCTGGTTTTTCTCTTTGCAGGCATCCCTGCTCCACCCGCCGAGGGGCTGGAGGGTGAACGAGGGGTTGGAGGGTGAAGGAGCTGCCGGAGCTCCTCCTCGGAGCAGCCAGGGGCACCCCGGGGCAGCGGGAGGGCAGTTTGCAGCAGTGATGCCTGCTCACTGCTTGGGCAGACTGCGCGGGAGGGGATGGTGTGCTGCATCCATCCCTGGGGATGCAGCCAGGGGCGCAGCGCTGTCCCCTGCACACCCCTGGGAGAGGGCACGTGGAAGGGAGGAGGAAATGTCCTCCAGGGTAAGCCATGGCGATGGGTGCCACCCAAAGGTGCTGCTGCTCCTCCCCAGCCCACACCACACAGCCAGGGTCTGGGCCCCAGTCCCAGAAGAGGTGGGACCCCAACGTGGGCAAGCAGAGACCCCCCAAGAGCTCCCTCGGCTCCAGCTAGGCACAGATGTGATGGGGGGCCCACCAGACCCCAGTCTGGGGGTGCCGGCGCTGCTCAGCCCGCTGGTAATGGGGGCTGCAGGGTGGCCCCTGAAACAACCAGAGGGATAAAAGCCCAGCTGAAAAGCCTGACAAGAAAGCCAGCAGTCGCGGGAAGAAGCACCCGAAGCTCAGCCCAGCGTGGATTTGGCTGTCAATGCAAGCCATTGTACTGGCCTGGCACGTTGATGTCCCCTGCTTGCTTTCCAGAACAGTCCCCAGACGGGTGTCACCGGGTAGGTGGTCCCGCAGCCCGACACACACCCAGACACACTGGGAAGCCCCTACGTCCTCCCTCTCCGGGCACACACAGACTTTGGGGGCTGCGACGCCTTGAATACACCCATGCTGTCACCCCAGGAGGGCCAAACCTTGCTGGTACCCACTGCATCCCTCCCCCTCTCGCAGCATCCCGACCCGGTGGGCGCAGAGCCTCATGCCACCGCGGCGGCACTGGCGGGGCGGGGGGGAGATACCTCAGCTCCACGCCGGACGGGGGTCTTGCCGTGGGACGGGGCTCCGTCGGGCGACCCTGCTGCCTCTGCACCATCTCCCCGCGCCGCCTCGCTGGGCTCTCCTCCTCCGTGGAGGCTGCTCGGTGGCTTGGCGCGGGAGCGGTCCTACCCCCCCCACACTCCCCCCCCCCCCCCCGCCTCCAGCAGCCCCCTCCCCTAAAAAGGGGCCAGGCAGCGGCTGTGCGGGGAGCAGAGCCCCCGACACAGCAGATGGGGTCTGTAAGGCGAGGCTCCCCCAGGTGTGTTTGCCTTGGCCGGGGCTCAAGCCCGTCTAATTAGAGCTATAGAAAATGTATATTAAAAAAAAAAAAAAAAAAAACCAAAAAAAAAAACCCCACCAAGTGAAAAACGAGGGGGGGAAAAATAATCCTCTCCCCCGCGCTGGGGCCCAGGGTTTGGCCGGGGTTTCTCGGCAGGCCAAGCGCAGGCGATACAGGCTCTGCTGGCAGCAGCCCGGGGAGGGAGGGGTGTTTGTGGATATTAAAATGCAGTCGTAAAGGAGAATAAAAGGGCAGCCTTGTTTCGGAACCAGTCTCTGAGGCTTTCCCCTCTCCCGGCATGCTCGGCACCTGGCCGGCAGCACGAGCAGCTCCCCCTTCCCGCAGCCACCCCCCAGCTCGCCCAAGGACTGGGGTGCTGCCAGCCAGACCCCAACTCTCACGGGGTGAAGACCAGCACCTTCGGGTGGGAGCAGATTTGGGAAGCCCCCTTTCACCCACCCTGCAGCCCCCCGCACCGGGTTAAAACCACAGCTGGCGCTTCTGGGAAACCCACCCCTCCACATCCCTCCCTCCGTGACCCCGTACATCTCTGCCTTTCCCAAGCAAGGCTGTCCGAGCCCCAGCTGCTTGGTGGCAGCCACATGGCAGCACTGCCAGTAGTATTTCACCGCCTGGCCTGTCCCTGCCTCCCCGACGGAGAGCCAGACCACGTTTCGGGCTGGGGTTTAAAATTAGCCCCTGGCACACAACCTCCCCGGAGCCCGTGCAGAGCAAGGGACCGTGGTGGGGTTCCAGGTGGCTTCCCGGCACCTTACGGTCTCTACCCATCCCCAGGGACATGCAAAACTCTGGGGAAGACCTCTCCTTGGGACACCTCCCCAAATCCATCCCCAAAGCTGGGTGCTGCCTCCCGCAAGCATCTCCTCTGCCTCCGTGCTGCCATGCCGAGCTCCGAAAGGTCAGGCCAGGAGGCTGGGGAGCAGCCGCAGGTGTCACCCCAGCAAAGGTGGCCCCATCCTGGCCTCACCTGCTCAGCTGGAGATGCCCATCGCACATCTGGCCTCACCGCTGTCCTCTGCCCCCTCCCCAGGGCAGTGAGGAGGGGAACGGCGGGCTGTGAGCCCTGAAGCCCCCCCCACCATCCATCCCACCCTCCACCCCTCTGCTTTTTTCCCTAGCAGCATCCCAAAAGCGCAGGCTCACCATGTGCCCCCCTCCCGTGTCCGTCCCCCCCCCCCCCCCCCCCGGCATGTGGGGACCCCTGGCACACGCCATCCCCAGCCACAGCCCAAATGACTAACGCCCCGGCAAGCGAGCCGGGTGCCGCCGGGGCGAGCAGGGCCCGTCCCTTGGCTGTGCTCCCTCCCCACGGCGGTGAAATCACGTCTGGAGAAAGCATGGGTCGTCCCCCCGCTGCTTCCCAGGCGAGGATGCTCGCTCCCTGCCCCGCTGGCTGGCCAGCCGCCCCCCAGGCTCTGCAAACCCCGCATCCCAACAGAGGGATGCTCCAGGCACGCACATCCCGTCTCTTCCTCCTCACGCCAGACCCTGCAGCAGCCTCCCAGCCGCGGAAACGGCTGCGGGATGCGGAAACGTGGCAGCAAGCCCCAGGCGCTCGTAAAAACGCTCCCGGGGAGCGGGCAGGAACCTCTAACCTCCCTCTAACCTCTCTCATCGCAGCGCAGCCCTGCCAGAGCCTGGGGGACGACTGGGGATGGAGGGGGGACCGCTGACGCCCCTCTGCAGCAGAGCAAACTGGCTCATGGAAGGAGCTGGTGGTTCTGGCAGGCTGGAAACACCCCGGGACAGCACCAGAGGGGACGGTGAGGGACAGGCCACCGCCGCTTGGCTCCAACCTGGCACGCGGCACGCGCCGGCTGCGACGGGGGTGACTAATGCGGCTCTTTAAACGCTTCCACCGGCACGGGAGCGTGGCTCTGGGTTAGGGTTTAATTATCTGCCTTCCTCCGCAGCCCGCCCTCTCCTCTTGCTGAACTGCCGCGGGGACCCCGGGGACGGCATCCGTCCCCCGCCCCGGCCGGGGCTGCTGGCACCGAGTGAGCGGGGCCGCAGCAGGGAGCTGGCCGGGAGCACGCCGAGGCTGCAGCTGGGGGCTATAAAAAGCACGGCTGCAGCACGCAGCGAGGCGCTGAGAGGGGAATAAAATAAAATCAGGTGGTGGATGAGTCGGGCGCTCGCTTCCGCACCGGGGCTGAGCCCCGGCGTTGCTCCCCATCATCCCTGCCCGGCCGACAGCCCGGTGAGGCTGGGGCAGAGTGGAGAGCTGAGATTTGGCAAAGCACGGAGGGATGCGGGGCTGGGTCAGCAGGCGATGGAGCGGGTCAAGGCTGGGGGAACGATCGCTGGCTCCGGCACGTGGGCTTCTGCCCGGGATGGAGGCACGGCAGCCACCCCTCGCCCAGCCCAGAGACGCCGGATCCGGGCACCCAGCCGCCTGGCAGCTTGCGCCGGAGGATTAACTGTGCCCTGATTTACGGCCAGAGGTGCCTTTGCTGGGAGGAGGCTGGCACACCGACAGCGAGAGCAGGCAGCCCACCAGAGCCCAGCACCCCAGTCCTGGCGGGGAACCTCACCCAGCGGCGACAGCCACGGCACAAACTGGGGACAGACAGGGCTCCCCTTGGGCTGGCGGGAGCTCCCCGCTCAGGGACACGCCATGTTTGCACAAGCCTGAGCCGGGGAAGGTCAGATTAATTTTAAACCTGAATAAACAAGTGGAGAAGGCAATGCCAGAGCTCACCCTTCCCGGCGGGGATGCCCAGCAGCAGGGCACAGCACCCGCGGCACAGCCGTGCCCGGCCTGGGTACCAGTGGGGCTCAGCCCCGGTGCTCACATCGCCCTAACAGAGCTGGGACAGACCCAAATCCCAAATCCCACGCCCGGGGGCCTCCCTTTTCCACAAGGAGCTCCCGGCTGAGTCAGTGTTGGCAGCGGGGAGAGCAGCTCCCACTCGCCTTTGCAAAATCCCTACAGCCTTCATGGGGAAGCACCAGCCCCCGGGACCCCCCGTCCCCCCGGGTACAGCATCAGGGCTCGCCTGTCCCCCTGGCTACGGTGCACAGTGCAGTCTTGGAAAACAACCAGAAGGAAAAAAAAAAAAAAAAAAAAAATTGTGGGTCAAGAGGAAAATGGAAAAAAAGAAAAAAAAAAAAAAAGTTTGTGTTTTTCGTGCCAAAAGGAAAATGAAAACCAAAACATTTTGTTCTAAATGATAGGCCTTGTTTAGTTTTCAGTGGTTTTACTTTTTTAAAATGGTTTGAGTTAAATCGAGCTAAGTTTGGCTTCCAAACATTACCTTGGGGTGGGGAATAAAATAAAATTAAAAAAAAAAAATAAAATCAAAACATCTCATTTGGAAAATGTCAGAGCGAAACGCCATGGCTTTTCCAGCCTTGGGAGAGCCGCAACCGGGCGCTTAACCCAGACTCAGCTCACAACTTGCAGCAACATCTCCGGAGCAGCTTTTTTTTCTAGAAAATAAAGCAGTTTCTGTGCCGACTGATGGCCAGGAGGGCTTGTGCCCTGGTGCCTGGCTCCTACCAGGCATGTCCCCTCTGCCCGTGGTGGTCCCCGGGACCTGCCGGGGCACAGAGAGACCCCACGGCAACCGGCAGCCGTGCGTGTGAGCCGAATCCGAGCCGAGCCGCTCTCCAAAACTCCTCTTTAAATGTCTTTTCTATTAGGTCAGCATTCCTGCGTCGCCCGGGGAAGGTGGTTACGGCCGGCAGCCCAGCACACAGGCTCCTCGGTGCCGGCTGCTGGCTCTCCATCAGCAAGCAGCCTGCCCACGCTATTAAATTACTGAGAAAAATGGATCATTTCACCAAAAATTAGGTGCAGGAACCTCTCGCGCAGTGGCAAGGCGAGCTGGTAATTGGAAATTCATAGAGCTGGCCACAAATGCTGCCTCCGGCTCCGCTCCACCCTCCTCTGGTTGCGGTGAGGGATGGTGGAGAGGCGTTCACTGCCATCCCTGAAACGCTGCTGCTGATGGGAGATGCAGCGGCCACGTCGCTGGCAGCACTGCCCGGGTCCCCTGTGTTCCCCAGGAGGGTCAAATGCTGCTGCAGGGCCCCTCCGCCCTTGGTAGATGGGGAAAATAAGTGAAAAAAAAGCTCTCGGGGACCTTTCCAGGCACTGGAGGAAGAAAATCCTCTGTGCACAGCCAGACCTGCTGGGGACACGTGTCATAGGGACATCATCTGGGGACGCAGCAGGACACGCTGCCTCAGCGCCCATCTCGCTCTTCGAGCTGCACCCTGGGGGTGAAAACCAAGATGACCTTCCCCACGGACCTTGCCTCACTTACATCCTTCACCCATGCCCGGCACAGCACAAGCACCGCTGCTGCTCCATCCGAGCCTGGGCATCTCAGCATCCTCCTCCCGGACCACTACGAGTCCAAACCTCAGTGCCTCGTCAGCCAAGCGGAGCCCTCCAAGGCATTTCTGGGGCAAAACACCCGGCTCTCAGAGTTGCCCCGGTGTGTATCTGCAGCCTCCAGGTGGGAAGGAGGGATGGGGACATGCAGCAGACCCAAGATCTGCGTCAACAGGATGCTCCAAGAGACGGGACCCTCCAGAGCGCACGCTGGCTGCTCCCTGCGCGGGCGCAGGCATCCTGCCCCCACAGCGCTGTGGGGAGCGGGAACACAGCAGCGAAGGAGCCTGAGGCACCGAGCTGGTTTTCGGGTGCCCACTGTGGGCGCAGTCCCAGCTGGAGAGGGGAAACACAACCAGGCACGGGACTGGGGAGGTCAGGGAAAAGGGATGCTTCCCTGGGCACGGCCATGCTCCAGCCGTAAGGCTGCAAAACTCAAAGCCAGGATGGGGTGGAGCAGCCTCAGGGGAGCTACGAAACAGCCCCCCGCCTCCCGCCGGGAGTCTCACAGGAGCTAAAAAAAATGAAAAGCAGCTGAAGCACCGAGGAACCCCCCGGGGTTGCGTGCTGGCCCTTGCAAGACAAGGATGGAGCAATAGCTGGTTGGGTCCACCAGCTCCTCCTAAGCCTTGAGGCCTCAGGCAAAACTCATGGAAAGCAAAGGAAAGGCTCCTGCAGACCTCCCCAGGGGCTGGCCCTGGCCCTGCAAGAAAGTCTGGGGAGATGCCAGCTGGCTGGCCCAGGCACCCTGCGTGACAGCGGCTTTCGCAAAGCCAAGCCAGGCCACCGCGGCCGAGCCATCCCCGGGGACCTTTGCGGGGCTGTTGCAGCACAGCTGTCGGGAGCACTGTCGCAACACTGGCACGGCGCTGGGCCGGCCCATGATGGGAGACTCTGCGTGACGGCACTTTTTTGGTTTTTCCTAGCTACTTTTGCAGGAAGGCGAGGCCTGAATCGCGCCTTTCACGGTGTTATTGGACTCAAGAGGCACTGATGCCCATGCCGACCTTCATCAAAGAGGGGCTGGCGAGGTCCCTGGCTCCAGCTGCGGCTTTTGGTCTGGCCAGGATGAAGCACGCAGGGTTTTCGGTCCCAAAGGAAAGGGCTGGTGAAAGCACAGGAAGGCGAAGGAAACAGCTGGACGGGCATCAGCCCACGGGGACGTGCTTCAGGGATGCTGTGCCTGCCCCATTGCCTCCCACGTGCTCTTCTGAGGGGACATCCACACCCTTTAGGGCTGGCAGCAGGATGGTGGGCGGCAGCCCTGAGCCCTGTTCGGGGCTCCCCAGGGTGCAACGGGATTCAGGGGCAGTCCCTTTCTGCTGAAGTCAGAAGACCCTCCCTAAGCTGCCACAGAGATGATGGTCCCCCAAAGCTGGCAGCTTCTCCCATCCCCTCTTCCCCTCGGCGCATCTCCAGCGCTGGCTTTTCAACAAGGATCGGCGTCCCTTGTTTTCATTTTAGGAGGTGGGATAAACCAGAAAATGCCCAAATGACCTTCTTTCTACCATCAGGATTTCATTAGACAAAGGAGCCCTAAACTTTTCCACCTCTCCCTATAAGGCAATCTCTGTGGGTCCATAATCATTTTTATTAGGCTGTTTCTATTTCAGCTGCCTCTGTATTCAGAGGAGGGGACCAAAATTGAACAGCCTCCAGGGAGGCCGGGGTTGAACTCCAAACCGCTTCCAACATCCTCCCTTCCCCTGGTGAATGCGCAGTCTTACCTGACCATCACCACCTACATGGGCCAGTCCCGTGTCCAACACCACCACATCTCACCCGAGGTCCCTCCAGCCCATCTATGGTCTCCAAAATCATCTTCAGGAAATGTGTATGAGCAGGGCAGCAGTGGATGTCACCTTCTGCAAGCCAAACCCTTCCAAAATCCCTTGTGAGCTTTTTTAGCAAGGACCAATCCCTGTTGGAGCAAGCCCAGGCTCTGCTGGTCAGATGTGACCACAGCGCATGGTCCTGCTAGGATGGAGGGGAGTCAGGTCTTGACAATCACTTGGGATACTTGTCTCTCTTCTCTTGGACCTCCTGCACCCCAAACACCAGAGCAGGAGACGTTTGCCAGGTTTTTTCCTCATGTCCCAGACTCACGCCACTGGAGAGAAGGATGAGTTGCACCTTCCAGCCCAGCCCTCTGCCTTTACCGGAGAGCCCGGCACACGCTCCAGGGGCTGCGGGTGCTGCAATCATCCAAAAGAGCCCGAAGCTCCCCCTATCCCACCCCTGTGCCAGCGTGACTCAGAGACCTGAGAAGCAGCCAGACTTGAGAGATAATTCCTATTAACACACTGATCCCTGACACCGCAAACCTGCTTCTAATTTCCAGAGGAATTTTCCTTTTTCCATGGAAATGGTCCATGGGAATCTGGCTGTTGGAGGAGACGACTCAACCACAACTGCAAGGCATCTGCAACCTTCCCCACCTTCACAGCCTGGACGGGAGGAGAAAACCGTCACTGGGAGGTGCAGAGAGATCTGCTGGCAGGAATTCAGGTCGCAAGGTCATTACAACCCCGGACAGAGAGATTTGGTGATTTTCACACATGCCATGCTGTTGTAACCACAGGAACACTTAGAAAAACCAAAAGCTCTCTAAACATCCCAGCGAGTCACCCCAGACATCCCAGGGCTAATTCCTGATGCTGGCTTTATATCAGCATCCCAAATGCCGACGAGGCCCCGGCACATCGCCCGTAGGGGAGAGCTCCCGTCCCATCCAAGCTCCGTCCTTTGCTACATCTTTGGCGAGGGCAGAGCCACCCTCTCCCATGCCTGAACAAGAAGAGGGAAAACAAGCTGGGAGAGGTGCTGAAATTTTCCGAAGGGAGAAAAGCAAAGCCACAAGCCGGCACGTGCCCCCTCCTGCGGGAAGCATCTCGCGAGGGTTTTTCCTCCAAAGCCAAACCCGCGGGAGAAGAGGAGGCAAGAATCCTTCAGCTTGTTTAACCTAATGAGGAAGCTATAAATACAGCAGGGTAAACACCGGCGAGGGAGAAGAGGTCTTGAACTAAAAGCACAATGTTGGCACGAACCCACGGGGGAATAAGCTCTCCAGGAACGCATTCGGCAGGAAACTGGAGGGAGGTTGAGCCCTGCATGAGCAGGAAGAGTCTGGAGTCGCCTTTGAACAAGAGCGGAGCGGAAAAAGAGGGTTTGAACCCAGTGCTCCACTAGTTCATGGCAGGTGAGGGTGCTGCGCACTGTCCCCATCCAAGGGGGTTTCCCCACTCAGGATGGTCCAGGCAAGCTGGGCGAGAAGGGCAGGGGAGAAAGGGTACCTGCAAGTCTGGGGGATGTGGACATGGGCTACCATGGGCCCACCCAGCACGACGGCTTCTGATAAACCCGGCAGCTGCAAAAGGGAACTGCCGCTGCTGCCATGATGAAGACGGCGGGGAGACTCGCCGCGCCGTGAGTCATTCATTCATCCTTCACAAACAGGGCCCGCACTCAGCCAAGCATCCTCCTCCCCCCTCCCCGCTGCTGGGACAGCTCTCTGGGATGGGGAAAAAGTGGCTTATCAGATATAATCAAGTCAAGTTTTCCCCTCCCTGCGAGGTTCCCAAAAAACTGAAGTTCATGGAGCAGGAGGCAGGGCAAAACTGGAGCTGCTCTTCTCTCAGCTTCCTGCTGGCAGACTCTGCCTTCAGCTGCAGCCCCCCATGAACTCCTCCCCACCACCCTGCTGCACCCCCACATCCCCTGCTCGCCCATCGCCGGTGACATCCAGCCCTGCGCACAACCCCACTGTCACCGCTCAGCCCCTCTTCCCCCGACTCCAGTCCCACTTTGGCTGCCAAGGTCGGCTCACAGCTCTCCAGAGAGGAGCTACGGCCCCTTTCCCTCCCCCCAAAAAGGGCCAGGTTGGTGGAGCAGAGGGTGTATGGGTGCTGGGGGGACATTGCGGCCATGTCCTGTCCCCATCCCCGCCCCAGGAGGGACCTCTGCCAGCTCGCAGCTCCCCACGCAGCTCCTCTACCTCATGCCAGGCTGGGATGCCGTGGGCTCCGTGCAGCCCTGTGCGTAACCGCTCTGCGACCCGCTCTCCTATAAAGAGAGGCAGAGAGCAAACACCCCACCTCCTCCTGCAAATGTGGCCAGACGTGGCTGTAGCCTGCAAGGAGCGGTCACCTCCCGGCACCCGAGGCACTCGGCCAGCCCTGCGAGACTCAGCACCGGCTACGCCACCCATGCCACTCGGTCCAACGCCGGTTTGGGCACAGCAACACGTCTGCGAGTTGCTGCAGCTCTGGGTTTCTCCCCGTGGAGACCAGGCACAATGAAAACGAGATTTTCCAAGGCACCCCCAGGCCCTGTCGCAGTGGGGTCTCGGTTTGCTGACAGCGATGCCCCAGCCAAGCTCAGCCCCCTGGCCCCCTCTGACACCTTTCACCAGCTCAGAGCCAGAGCTCGGGGGGGACCCGGGGGGGTGACAGCCAGCCTGCGAGGGTGGCAGCAGGCACAGTCCAGGGCTGGGCACCCGCAGGGGCTGGCAGAGGACGGAGAAGTCGTGATTGAGACAGCATCCCGGGGCAAGGAGGGACAAGGCAGGCAGAGAGCCCTGCCAGTGCCTGCGCATGGGAAAGCGCCTCTTTCCGCGCCTCTCATAATTGGGAGCAGCTTTTCCCTCCCTGGACCCCCCAGGAGAAGAGGGGGCCCTGCCAAGGAGGCGCTTTGCCTGCTGTTGTTCCAGCCTTTCTCCAGAAGACTCCCCCCGAAGACCGGGGGGGGGGGGGGGATAAAAATTCGGGGCGGGGGGGGGGGGGGGGGGGGGGTGTTGCTGGCTGTGGAGACTGAAGAAGGATCTCCAAGATCCCACCCCGGGAACCCCATCCATCCCCCGAGCAGCTCCGGCCAAGGCGGAGGTGCGCCGGGTGGAGATGGGGGAGCAGCACCGGGTACCCCGGGGCGGGGGGGGAAGGAATGAGAGAGTAAATCCCTGCCAGCTACTTTGCGAGGACACACACACACACACACACGCACACACACACACACACACCCCCCCCAAAACTTTCCCCGTACGAGCAGCAAACAGCCGCGGGAGCCGCCTGCCTGCCTGCCTGCGCGGCGCGCCGGCAGCCCGCCCGCCGCCGTGCGCCCCTCACCGCGGCGTCGGGGCGGCCGGCGAGCCGCCCCCCCCCCCCCTCGGGCTGGGGACGATAGCGGGGGTGGGTGGTGGTGGTGGGGTACGGGGAGGGGGGGGGTGTTGAAGGACGGCGGTGGGGTCGGGGACACAGGGGCGGGTTTCTTTACCTTCCTGCGTGGCGGCGCGGCTATGTGTCCATGGCGCTCGGCGGAGCGGGGCCGCAGCCGGCAGCGGGTCCGGGAGCGGGAGCGGGAGCGGGAGCGGGGCCGGCGGCGGGGCGCCCGCGCCGGGGCTGGCTGGGGCCGGTAGCGCGGGCGGTGCGAAGCCGGCGGGGCCGCCGCCGACCGCTCCATTGGAGCAGAGCGCTGCCAATCTGCCGCCGCCGCCGCCACCACCACCCCGGGACGTTTCCTGCCTGCGAGCCGCCCCCCCGCACCGGGGGACGCATCCCGGAGGGCTCACACCACCCCCCCCCCCCCCACACACACACCCCCCCCACCACCGGGGTGCGGCGTCCCCCTCCTTGATGCACGGTGTCCCTCTCCCCGTCCCCACCGGGGCTCGCCGTCCCGCTCCTCCCGGGGCATTCCGTGCTGGGGGGGGGGTAGGGGGGGGAGGGGGTGTCACTGGTGCACCTCCACCCCCGGAGGCGGAGGGACCACCAACCCTCTCCGCGCTCCCCCCCTCACCGGGGGTGCACAGCTCTCCCCCGGTGCCTTCACGGGGCATCACCTCCCGCATTCCCCAGCCCTGTGTGCGTGCGTGTCCCCCCCGCCCCGTATTTGCCTCTCCGGCACCCCGGAGGAGTCGAGGCAGGCAGGTCCTGCCCGTGCCTCAGTTTCCCTGTGAGGGGCATTCCTCCGGGGTTTACTTTTATAGCGGTTTATTTGATGGGGAACATGTAAGGTGATCTCTGGCCCCCGGGGCTTGTGTCCCCGAGCTGGAGAAAAGCCTCGTTCCTCCTGGCGGCTTTTTGGTGCGTGTTTGCGTGCCCCTTTTGCAGCACCCCTCCATCGCCCTCCCTGCTTTCCCTTGGAAATGGGTTTGTTTTGCGATTCTATCACAGTGAAAATTTTTGGGTGGGGGGAAAAAAAAAACCAACCCACCAACATGCTGAAAGCCTGCAACGGCAAACCGGCTGGTGAAGACCCATTGGGAACCTTTCCCTCCCCTGGCACCTGGGGCCGAGCGTGGTCTGGGGTCCCTCTGGGACACGCTGGACACCCCGGGTGATACCGTCGGGGCTGGCGCTGCTGGAGCCCTGGGACAGACCCAGCGTTTCCGCTGGGCACAGCGCCTGTGCGGAGATAAGGGCCACGTGCCCTGGGTGCGTGCAGCACCCACACAGCACCACGCCGGCAATCCTGCGACAACAGACCGCTCTGCAGCCTGGCAGCAGTAAACGGGGTCGCAGCCCCTCTCTGCAGCCCTACAATAACAAACCCATCCTTGCTCGCATCCTGGCACACCTCCGCAACCCCGCAATAACAACCGGCTACCTGCTGCCGTCCCAGCCTATCTCCGCAACCCCACAACAACGGTCCCGTGAGTCATCCCACCTCCTGCATAACCTTGCAGTAATAAACTGGTGTCTTCCTCCGTCCCAGCCCTCCCATGCCCTCCCATCCTACAGTAACGGACTTTGGGAGAGGCGGAGGCCGCGTGTGGGGTGAGCGTGCCTGGCCCAGCACCCGCACCGGCTCCCGGCTGCGCTGCGGGTGCTGCGCTCAGCTGCGGTTGAGGCGTGGTGCCCTCGCATCGCCCGAGGAATAGCCCAGCGCGGCACATCTGCTTGTGGCCTGGGCTGCTGCCTCGCCAGCCACATGTGGCCGGGTCCATCCCGACTGCGCTACAAGAGCTGGGGCCATGCCAGGGCTGGGGATGTCCCTCCCTGAGTCAGCTCACGTGGCTTCTCAGGTGCTTTGCAGGAGGTGTCCGGTCCCACCAGCCCACTCGCATCTGCCCTTAATCCTGTCTCACGTGGATTTGGGGAGCCTGGGGACGTAGGAGGGGCTGGTCCTGAGCAGGGAGAAGTTTTCTCCATCCAGCGTCTCACTTTCCCCATCCTCCCTCCCCACACCACTCTGCACTCCGCAGTCCTCACGAACTGAAGGACACGGAGCATCTCGCAGGATCAGCCCCCCCTGGAAGAAGCGGAGCTGGGCGGGCTGCAGCAAGCATTTTGGCCCTGGGTTCTCCCCCGGGAGCAGACCCTGAGCTTTCCCCAGCGCTTCGTGGTGCTCGCTGGGCGCCGGGAGCCGGGCTGCTTGGCGCCTGTGCTGGCGGGGAGCCACGCACTGCTTTCTCCGCCGCTGCAGCGCTGAGGAGCAGAGCTGAGCTGTGGATCTGGGGAATCCCCCAGCTCCGCAGGGCTGGGGCCACCCATGGGGTTGGGAAGCTGAGAGCAGGGCTTGATTTGGAGGGGTCTCGGTTGCAGAAGGTTGGAGACGACAAACACCCTACCGGGGTGGTGGGACAAGGGATGCGGTGGGGCTCTGGGTCTTGCCAGGCCACCAGCTCTGAGCAAAGCTGCCGAGCTGAAATTTTTGGGTGAAGAAGGGGCAGGTTCAGCAGGGGCAGCGTGGGGTCTGCCAGGTGAGCAAGGTGCTTGGTGGGGCTGCAGGCACCCTGGGGTCCTCGGGACAGGACCCGTCTACACCTCCCAGGCACAGGGTGACCAAGACTAGGACACTCTGCAGCTCTGATGTGGCTCTTCCCCTGCTCCATCCTTGGGCTCAGATGAGGATTGTGACCTCCACGCACCTCCCAGCTCCTCCATTCTGCTGTGGCACGAGAGTTTACACAAGGACATCTCCCAGGCTGGTTGCAGCATCCCATCCAGCCTCTGATCCCCCTCTCAGCACCCCAGAAGGACTGAGTTTGAGGACAGTAGGGTCTCCCCTCTCCCTCTTCTCTGAGCACACACCAGGCCAGAGAGGAAACTGCCGGCTCTTGTCCAGGCAGGTCAGGACTTGGACACACGAGCAGATGGCTGGGGGTTATATTACACTATCACAAACCCACGCAGGACCTGCTGAACCGGGGCCATACGGGCTGTGCATTGCCCTCCCTCCCAGCACACAGCTTTGCCTCACTCGCTGCCGGTGTCTGCTCAAAGGCGTCCCGAGCTGTCTGCTGGGAACGATGAGCCACATCCATCAACTGGGCTCCCACTGGTGGGATCTTGCCGGTCTGGGTGGAGAGATTGGGAGGTTTGGAATCAGAAGCTCGCAGGCTGGGATGGGATGAAGTGAGATGCGTCATACGGATGTGCAGGTGTGGTGTCATGGTCACGTGCCAAGGGACAGGGATGCTGGTCCTCAGCCACGCTGGATGCACTCGCTGGATTGCTGCCTGGGATGGTGCAAGTGGAGCAGACGGATGGACGGAAGAGGCTTATGGGGACTGGAGAACAGTGCAGCTGGAGGCTGCGGTGTCCTCCCACGGTTTCTGTGCAGAGGGCACTGCCACAGAGTGTGTCCCCTCCGGTGCAGGGCTGACCGGTGGCATGGAACCTCTCCTGCCCCGCTGCCCATCCCAGCGCTGCCTGTCTGAGGATGGTCCATGACTACGCAGCCTGGGCATGGATGGGGCTGGGCTAATTACAGGGCACACACATGCCCCAGAGCCTAGCCCCAGTGACTGTCCCTGACATCCCAGAGGCATGGGTGACTGTTCCGGAGGTGCATGTGCATGCTGCCTGCAGGGATGTCAACAGGGCAACAGGGCTGTGCTGGTTGCCACCATCCTCTTTTCCCTGCCTGGGACCGCTCCTGTGAAGCCTCCTGCTCAGTGTCTTCACTCGCGCTGGCTTGGCACGTGGCCGGGCTCTGGCTGACGTGCCGTGGGCATGGTCCTGTTTGAAGTGCAGGCTTGTTGTGTGTTTATCCTGGCCAGCCTGAGGTGTACAGGAAACCAGAGAGCTCTGCTCCCTGGCTGTCGCTTTATTTATTATGGTCACAGCTCGGGCTGCCCACACTGTGAAAAGAAGGTAACAAAACCCCTAAGTGCTGCAGTGCGGCTCCAGCCCTGCCAGCCCTGCTCTGCTCTGATTCCTACTGATGTCCCGCGGCTGAGAGCAGTCCTGTCCTGCAGCAGGATGGTGGCTTGCTCAGTGCCACACGATGCTCGTCCTGTCCAAGAGCAGGGTGGCTTGTCCCAGATGTGTCTAGCCGCACCATGCCAGGAGAAATTGCTGGTGGACACCCAGCCTAATCCCACACTGCAGGCATGACCTGCGCTGGCACCTGGCTGTCCCACCCTTGGTCGCATCTTCCCTGGGTCTTCACCTCTCCTCTGCAAAACAGCAATGAGCATTGCCCTTGGTCTCTGTAGCTGCATCCCTGCTCCGGGGCTTTCTCTTCATCCATCTCCATCACCCTGGGAAAGGAGGCGCAGGGGACACAGCCTGGCTGCCACCCCGATGTGCAAAGCCTGGGGCTCACCCGCTCTTTGGGCTTGCAGGCCCTCAGTGGTTCATTGCCTGTGGCCAGCAGCTCCACGCAGCCTGCTCCAGCCCTACTGCCATGTCAGGTCCTTGTCCTGAGGAAGACACCATGGTGGTGACCGTGGTCTCTTTAATGATGGATCTTAAGGATTGGAGGCTAATGAGGAAAGGGAGTCCCTCCCTATGGGGCTGGGGACAGGCACCCGGGTGGAGACTCGAGGCACTCCAGCTGCTCCCCACAGCTGTGCACTGCAAGCACCCAGGCAACGGCTTGCAAGGCACCGCACGCTGTAAGACACAGAGAAACTCACAGCTGAAGAAGTGAAGCCAAGAGAGGAGACGTTATACATACGGCTATTTATAGGGGCTGCCCTTCTGCCAGGACTTGACTGGCAGCAGCAAGGGCTGGGCTGGCGTTTAGGGAGCCCAGTCCAAAACCACCAGCCAGCAACCTGGGGACACGAGACAAAAACCTCTCAGCGGTCCTGGTCCCCTGTGGAGTCACGCGGCTCGCCGGATTGCCTTGCTGTTAAAGGAGAAAACGCTAGTGAGCCGATAAACAGGGGAAGGTGAGCCAGTTGCTAAAACCCAGGGTGATTTGGCAGCCCTCCTCCCCAGGCAGGCAGCTGGGTGCCGGAGCCCACCGCGTGGGACTAAGCCCTTGGTCTGAAGTCATCAACAGGGTGGTTTGAGCCACAGATAGTTAAATCTGTGGAGGGCACAGAGAGCTGCCTGTAAGGAGGATTTTTAGAGCTCAGTGTTAATTTTCTTGTCTTTAGGCATTTCAAGACTCTGTGTTTTCTACAAAAAGTCCAGGCAGGGATTCACTGAAGGACCATGGCAATATTTGAGTCTGACTTTCTGAAGGCATGAGATTCATAGCGTGAGATAGCGAGTAAAAAACAGAAAACCCCAGAGAAGTGGAATATGAGAAGTTATTTCCAAAGGAAAAACTGGAATGTTTCCTTCCAGAAAGGCTGGCCATTACATCTGAACACTGCTGGATTCCACCTCTCTCGCCTGCTGTTGTGGAGGGTGGATTTGTCTCCTGGCTCTGGGCAGCATCTCCCTGGTGCTGGCCCTCAGCGGCTGGATGCTGCCCACAGAGCCACCTCCTAGGCACTGCGCAAGGAGACCATGCCCAAGGACAAGGCTTGGCTGCTTCCCAAAGGCACCACTGACTACAGGTTGGCTTTTTGTTGTTCAGACCCAGGGATATATCGCCCATATACCTGCTTCTCAGTACCTTGGCAGAACAACTCCCTCTCCCCAGCAAATCTCAGCAGAGCCAAAGTGATACTGCTATTCCTGGGACAACCGCCTTTTCCGACTGGAGATGCTTCTGCTGTGCTTTCTGGACCAGCTCCACTAACGCACTAGCCCTGCTCTGGCTGTTGGTGTGTTGTCTCCAGAGAGGCCTCCTTGACCCCTCCAGGCTGGTGAAAAATCAGAGGGGAGCATCCTTGGGACCTGGTACCAGCTGTGGATCAGGGCAGGGAGGCATCCCTTCTTAAGTACGCGCTCCTGGAGGCGGCTCCTGGTTGTGGACTGCAGGGAATGGGGAATTTTTACGCTGACGTGAAAAGCCCCATGAGCCTGGATCCACACCCTTCAGCTCTGGGTGATGCTGTGGCATGGAGCAGAGGTGGGAAACAGTGGCAAGATGGAGACGCTTGGAGCCCAGTGCTCAAAACCCTCCATCCTGATGGATCCCCTGCTCCACCAGGCAGTGGCATTGCTGGAGGAAGGGGGTTTACCCCGGGGATGGCAAAGCAGTAGCCCCCAGGCTGGACCAGGGGGTGCTCAGCAAGGGCTGTGAGGCTGCGGGGAGCGGCGAGGAGGGAGGGGGGAGCAGGAGCAGTCCCCGCCGAAGCCCAGGCAACAGGAATCCTCCCTAACTCCGTTGCTCGGGCTGCGGCTGCCCTCTCCCGGCTGCGGACCAAGGCTGAGCTTCACTTCCCGGGCGGCATCTGCCTCCTGCGGGGTCCCGGGATGGCTGCAGCCCTGTCCCTCGCACTCCTCCGTCCCCTTTCCCTGCTCCACAGGGCCAGCAGCTCCCATTAACTCCAACCCATCAAACTGGAGCTTCCCTGAGCAATGCGTGACTCCTCTTTCACTGCTGAGAATGGCACGGCAGGGGTGAGGACAGCATCAGGCTTCAAACCCCCAAAAGCTGCCCCTTCCCCCTTGGTGACAAAGAGCACTGGGATACCTAATGCTAGGGATGTCGTGGTGGCTTGTTCTACAGCAGGGGACAGGGACACCTCTCTTCCGTGCTCCAGGTCTCTTGGGTCCCTGATGCTCAGGGCCTTTGCCTGTTGCAGTGGGACCCTCAACCAGTCAGAGCTTTGAGGAAGCCAGTCTGGAGCTTTTTCATCCAAGCAAAAAAATACTTTGAAAAGCCAAGTTGTGGAAGGAAAAAAAGTCAGAAAAACTATGGTGGGAAGGGCAGTGGTGCTGTGTGGCCAGATGGCAGCCCTCTTGCCAGGCAGGACAAGGACCTGCTTGGTTTCAGGGGCAGAGAGGCATCGCAGAGGGTGTCTCTGTGAGACAGGGACTTCCTGAAAGTGGCCAAGCCATACCCCATCCCCGTTCAAAAATCCACCAGGCTTTTGAATTTTGCAGGCACATTCTCCAAGGATGATGCTTTGAGCAACAGCTTTGTAACCTGGAAAAAGGAAAAAGCACGCAGTTTGGCCAGTGCTTCTGAGCTGGCGCCGCTCCACGCTGCTCCAAGCAGAATGGGGCACCTGGGAAAGAAGGAGCAGCGCAACCCAGGGCATCTGCCTCTATGGCACAGGGTCATGAGAGGATGGAGCTGGAGTGAAGAGGTGCCAGGGAAAAGGAGAACCTTGCAAATAACAGCAAGCATCCCTTGAGCAGGGGCAGGTCTAGGTGGAGAACAGCCCACCCATACAGAAAAGGAGGGAGCAACAGCCACCCCAGCACCAGGAGATGCTGTGGGTTGGAGATTTAGGCGAGGCATCAGGAAAAGGTGATGTTTCTCTGGGCATAGTTGGATTCACTAACCGCCAGGTGAGAAAAGACACCTGTGGAGCGACGGGTGCCATTTGCAGGGTCATGAGCAGCATGGCGGGTGTGTGCACAGGAGGAGGGAAGCAGTAGGGAAGATGGAGAGAAGAAAAGAGGGATTTATGCATTGTGCCATAAAACTGCTATCTCCAGTAAGTCCCTGGGATTTGCTTTCTTGGATGGGTTATAGCTCATTGATGGAAGCTGATCTGGTCCTCTTTCTTGGGGTCAGGATGAGAGGGTGGTGTGGGAGAAGGGGAAATATGCCCCCTTAGGGGATGTCCCCGTCCCTCATCGAGGGGCTGTGTGAGGTGCCCTGGTGCAGAGGCACCTGCTGCAGCTCCCAGGCAGTGTCACTGAGACATGTTTCCCCACAAGACGTATCCCCAGTGGGGTGGGATGTGTTAGTAAATCCATGGCTGTTTGGGGGCATTCTGCAGGCTTTGCAGTAGTCCTGCAGCACAGTCTGGATCTCTGTGCATCTGGTTGACGAGGAGTTGGCTTCTGCTGAGGAGGGTGGAGATGTATTTCAAAGCAGGACCTTCATCGGTCTACGCAGCTGCTGCTGGGTGCGCTGGGAGCCGCAGCGCTGGCTGCAGCGGGGACACCACGCACACATCCCAGTCCCGGTGCGGGGAATCAGCAGTGCCCTGAGCCTGGGACCAGCAGGACAAGCCTGGCCGGAGGTGTGTGCAGCCCAGCAGGACCCATGCAGCATGCCCAGCATGCAGCGCAGCCGTGCGAGGGCAGCACAGACCGCTGCCCGTGCAGCAGCAGCAGCAGCAGAAGCAGCAGCAGCAGCAGCAGCAGCAGCAGGAGGAGACCAGAACTGTGCACCTGCTTGCTGAAGACTCGCTGTGCTGTTCCCTCCGGGGACTCTGGCCGGGCTCTCCCCCTCCAGCATCTCCACTGCTTTGCTCAGGTCTAGTGGAGCTGCTGCAATGCCTGATGCTGGCTCGGGAAACTTTTTATCTCCTTTCCCCACGGTGGATGAGATGCAGTGATAAGCCTGGTTGGGTGCACGCGGCTCCGGCTGTATGTCATCTGCCTCAGGCTTTGGGAATCCTGCTCATTCACTGGGAAAAACGGGCTGAAAGTGGGGAAAGACATGAGGAAAGTTGAAAGAAGTTAAACTTTTTGGGAGCTGCATGGGGAGCCCTGCTCACCCAGAATTTGCCCTGTGCACCAGCAGGCCACCTCCCCACACCACTTTGGGGACAGGGACTGGAAAAGTGTCTGTGCCAGCAGCATGCCCATGCTGGCAGCACTTGTTGGGGCTGGGAGGGGGGTCTGCCCAAATTGCTGCCCCCATAGAGCCCCAGAGGGGCCAGAGGGGAGGATGTCCGGGGTGACAGGAGTCTCTCCACTGTGACAGCAGAGCAGTGCTGCTCCTACAAGTGATGGGGATAGAGGTTGGGGCTGCAGAAGATGGCAGGACAGAAGGTGTGGGGGCTGTGAGCTGCCAGAAGGAGCAGCAGGCTTTTGGGACCAGCTGGCAGTGAGGAGGGTGAGCAGGTAGGGAATGGTTTGTGTGGCATCCTGCTGCTAATCTGGCAGGCATCCCTCATTGCAGACACTGTTCATCAGAGAGACAGCAAGGCACAAGGGAGTTTCCAGCGTTTCCCAGCTGCAGACAGTGTCTGAAAGACTTTCCTCCCAGGAAAAGATCCCTGTTGGACACTGGGGCTGGGCTAACTCTGCACTTCTGGGAGAAGAGCCAAGACTGCCCAGGGAAGTTGTGAAGGCCCCATCCCTGGAGGTGTTCAAGGCCAGGTTGGATGGGGCTTTGAGAAACCTGGCCTGGTGAGAGGTGTCCCTGCCCATGGCAGGGGGGTTGGAACCAGGTGAACTTTAAGGTCCCCTCTGACTGTAACCATTCTAAGATTCTATGATTCCATGACTGTGTGAGAAGGATACCTCTCAGGGCTATTCACCTGCCCAGCTCAACCAGCTCCCAACAGGTTGTGATGGGATGGACTCTGCTCTCTGCACTTGCCAGAGGACACCAAAAAGATGCAAAGGCACTAAATATGGGCATTGGTCAATTTTCTCCTTGACTAAATTACCTGAAAACATTCGAGAAAGACCCATCCTCCCCACTGCAACAGCGCGTAATGGCACCAGCAGGTTGTCCTATTCAAGTACAAAGAAGGTTGCTCCATGTTTGGAGGAGATAGCACACAGGGAGAGCATCTACCCATCAGCTGGAGGTAACCTTGATACCTGCTTGGGTTTTAAAGTTACGTAGAATTGCAATGTCTCCTCTCTGGATTTGACCTTCCTTCCTTAATGGTTCCTGGAAACATTCCCTCTCTTCAGAAAAAGTGCTCTTGGGAATTTGAAGTACTCAGGGATACGGGTCTGCGTGAATCTAAACACAGCAGCAGAGGGAATCTCACCCCATCGCAGTGCAGTGTGCAGATGGTGAATCACCGGCCTCCCTGCTGGGATGTGCTGCAGTAATTATGCAGCAGCTCCTGCCCCAGCTGTTGGACCGCACGCAAGTGCCTCCCGCTTGTCGGAGGCACGAGGCTCAGGGATAGGGCACAGGGCGTCTCTGAGAGCTGTCAGCTTGAAAAAGCATCAGGACTTCAAGAAAGCCAGGTCTGATGCTGCAGACCACCCTTGGATGGGTGAGCTGGGAGAACAGCTATGGGCCCATGTCTCCACTAGCATCTGGAAGGGGTTGCTGCTGGGTCCCATGTCTCGATCTCCTTCCCCTCCTCTGCTCCTTGACTTTTCTCAACTCCCTGCTCCACTGAAGCGTAAAGTAGTGCTTCATCCTGCAAAACCCTTCCCTGAGGCAGCCCAAGGCAATAGAGGAGAGGACATTTGCTACTACCCCTGTTCTTAAGCCACGGCCTTGTCCATGCTGAAAGCTCCAAGGTCATATGCATGCAGGTTTCCCTGCACAAGCAAGGGGTTGGTCATCCCAATAACCCCATCAAAGCCAGAGCCACCATGCTCCTGCTCAGGCATTTCGCTGCCCAGCATAACCTGATAACATGGTTCATCCCTAGGGCTTGCCAGGCACCATGCAAAGGACCTCAACCTGGGGCAAACAGCTCCTGCCAAGTGGGGACTCTCATATGTCTGGCATATCTGGGGCCAGGGAATCCATAGCCTCCCCTGATTTCTCTTTCCAGGCGATTTGCAGATCATGATGACACCCAGGACGGTTTATTCTCAGCCATCTGACGCTTTCTTGCCTGAACGTGTTCCCACACTGAGGGAGTGCTCAGCAAAGCACACTTCTGGAGGAGAGTCCCCCAAGACTGCAAGAGTCCATGGGATTTATCTCTGCAACTTATAAAAGTTTTACTACAAATCTTCTGGCCCAAGCGAGCCAAGAGCTTGCTCCATAAATTACTACCAAGCTAGGGATTAGGAGCACTAAAACAGACGTACTTCACAGCTAAAAATAAGGCACGGCACAAGCTTGAAGATTTGTTCTGCCTGGAAGTTTTATTGCACCCAAACTGTATGAGATAATGTGCAACAAAGAAACGCTTAGCGGATCCATCTGCTTTTGGACACATTCGCCTGCGCAATCGCTCTGGAATGAGGCAATGAAACCGTGAAAGAAAGTGGAGTTAGACGGTGTTACCCAGCGCAGTAAAACTTTCTCCAGACAAAGAGAACGGTGACCCCATCACCTCCCAGTGCTGCTCTTCCTGCACCCCCAGGGACGCTGCATCCCCAGTGCTGTGAGGACCTTGAGCTTGGGCAGCACTTGGGGCTGCTTACAAAGGAGTCATCCCCACCAGGGCGGATGCTGGGTGTTACTCTTGCTGGGTTCCTGCCATCCCAGGGGGAATACGTGCACAGTCCTAGCCCAGGTTTGGTGTCCGAGCCCAGCCAAGGGTGCACAAACAGGAGGTCCTTTCCCTGGCTGGGGTTGGGTGCAGGAGCTGTTGAGGTCCAGCCAGGTGTAGTTAGGTCTGGACTGGGATTGCTTCCCTCTGTCCACGTACACGTCTCCACCATGCTTATGTTGGGCTCCCTTAGCCCACGGATGCGAGCAGGCTCTGAGAAAGCGCATCCTTTCTGCTAAGGCCTGGCTGTATCTCCAGGGATGCCCATCTTCTTGCTTGCTGGGTGACCGAGCATAGCCCTGCTAGCGTCCAACCTGGAGGCATGCGAAAAAATGTAATGCAAAAATTGTAATGTGTGCAAAATTGTTCAGAGAATCACAGAGTGGCTGAGGTTTGCAGGGATCTGTGGAGGTCATCTTTGCTCTAGCAGGGCCACCTAGATCCGGTTTACCAGGACCACATCCAGACGGCTTTAGAATATCTCCAAGGATGGGGACTCCACAATCTCCTTGGGCAACCTGCTCCCATTGTTGGTGACCCTCACACTAAAGAAAGTGTTTCCTGATGTTCAGAGGGAACCTCCTGTGTTCCAGTTTGTGCCCATTGCCTCTTGTCCTGTCACTGGACACTACTGAAAAGAGCCTGGTTCCATCCTTTCTGCTCCCTCAGTAATTCAGGTAATTATATACATTGATAAGATCCCCCGGAGCCTCCTCTTCTCCAGGCTGAACTGTCTCAGCTCTCTCAGCCTTTCTTTATAGGACACATGCTCCAGTTCGTTCATCATCCTTGTGGCCCTTTGCTGGACTCTCTCCAATACATCCATGTCTCTCTTGTACTGGGGAGCCCAGAACTGGAGCACTCCAGGTGTGGCCTTGACACTGCTGAGCAGAGGGGAAGGATTTCCTCCCTTGACCTGCTAGCAATACCTTCTGTAATGCAACCCAGGATACCTTCTTTGCAGCACAGGCACATTGCTGTCTCATGTTCAACTTGGTGTCCACCAGGATCTCCAGGTCCTTTTCTGCCAAGCTGCTTTCCAGTTGGGTGGCCCCCAACATATATTGGTGCAAGGGATTGTTCATTCCCATGGGCAGGACTTTGCACTTCTCCTTGTTGAACTTCATAAAGTTCCTGTTGGCCCATTTCTCCAGCTTCTCTAGGTCCCTCAGGAGGGCACAGCATGACCTTCCAGCCCATCAGCCACTCCTGCAGCAGGAGGAGGAGAGGAAGGTGAATTTCTCCTGCACACTCCTGACCTGGGCCAGGGACACCCTGTGGGGAATAGGATGGAGTAGCGTGGTGCAGCCACCGTGCAGTGTGGTTGAGGCTGGTTGGACGCCATGAGCATCAGCGCGTGTAGTGTGGGGGTCAGCAGGAGCCATGCATTCCTCAGAGACGGAGCCGTGCTGGCTGGCTGTATATTAATGAGCTGTATTTCTGTCAGGAAGCGTCTGGTGACATTGGGAGCTCTGGGAGTGAAGCACCTGTCATTCATCAGCCTCACTGGAGTTCCCTCGGCAGGGGTAGTCTCCGCAGTGTGTGCCTCGGGCCAGAGGACCATGTTACTCACGAGGACATGCAGGGAACAGAGCGACTTAGGGGCTGCATGTCTGCATGTCCCTGGCTCCTCTGCCACCTGTGGCTCACCCTTACGTCCCTCCAATGCCGCTGGGGCTGAGCTGCTCCAGCAATAACCTCAGAGATGGCAGCAGGACCCAGGCATCTGGCTGAGATCCCAGTCCTGCAGTGAGGGTTAGCCCAGGCTGGTTAATGTTTGAGGCCACGGTCGCAGAAGCGTTTGAGGAACCCTGAACGTGCCCTGGCAGGAGTTACCTGTCTCAGGATGATTTTCTCTAGGAAGTCCACCAGCGCGTGGGGGGGAAGGCAGGCACTGAAGTGGTCAGCAGTGGCACAGGGAGTGCGGCCAGGGGATGTGCAGCTTGACAGAGCTGGGAATCGCAGCTGCTCTGTTACCCTGTCCGCTGTGCGGGGCAGAGAGAGCCCTGTCCCGTCACCCTGCTGAATGTGACAAATGTGATGCCAGGTTTGCTGGAACCAGAGCTGGAGAAACGAGGCACTGTCGGACTTCAGCTGGGGCTGTGCTGCCCCTGGGTGTGAACGAGCCCAAGCGCTGAGCTGTGGTGACCCCCTTGGTCATGTGTGCAGCTGGTGCCCGGCCCCACGTGAATTCTCATCCCACATCTGAGTGCCTCACGCCATGGGGCAGAGGAGGAGGGTGAGGCACCCTGCTCTGGGCACTGCCTTTACTCATGTGTGGGCATGGAGAAAGGCAGGAAAGTGTTTGCCGGGAGAGGTTCGGCAGCAAATGAAACTGCGGCCACAGCCCTGCTCAAGAAAGCCACCGAGTGTCCTGTCAGCTCCTGGAGGCTGCAAGCATCCTCCTGCATGAAAACCAGTGAGCAGCATCAGGAAGACAGGTCCCCCATACCCATCCACAGACTGCCACGATGGCGCCCAGCCCCACAGCAGCACCCAACCACCTGCGGAGCCCCACGCTGGCCACAGCATTTGCTGCTGCTCCAGGGACCTGCAGCCTCAGGTGTGCTCAGGTGGTCTTCAGGGCCACCACAAAAGGACTAGCCCTGGGAACATACCCTGCACTGAGACCAAGCTGTGGCACGCGGTGAAGCCATCTGTTTCCATCCCACAGCTGCTGTCCTTCCCATTGCAATTTTCTCTGCCTCCTATAATTTATTCATCCCAGGATGCAGCTTGTACATCTGCAGTATCATTACTGGAGATGCCATTAGCTTGAAAATTTTATAAACTTCTGTGCAGGTGATATGTTGAAAAGTTAAAGAGGGTTATTGTGGCAGGAAAAAAGGGGTATTTGCTCAGTGTTCATCTCACACCAGAGAGCCAGGCTCTGGGGGGCTGTGGAGGGAGATCAGCAGACTGGTGTGCGTGAGTGAAGTGCTGCCAGCTCCCGGCCAGCTCACCCAGCTGTGAATCCCTCCCTGCTGAATCCACGTGCTGGCCAAGGGACTTCAAACCAGGACATGCAGTCATTTCTACATGTCTTTCTCTGCTCTTGTCTCCTTGGCTGCACCATTCCCTCAGGCCAATGACAAGAGAGGCTGCACATCCAGGTGTTTGCATCTGGACATGTTGCCTATGTTTCTGCCAGCATCAGTGATGGACTTGCCAGTGACCGGTGAGGGTCAGGGCAATCCTGAATCATCTGCCAGCTGTCTGTTGGTCTGGATGCTGCAAGACTCTCCAAGGAGCTGGGAAAGTCCCCACCATGTAGATGCCCACCACACGGAGCACGCATGGGGCTCCCAACCTGCAACCCCTTCCTGCTGTCCCTGCCTGCCCCTCTGCTTCCTGGACAGAGCACCCAGCTGCCTGAGCCCTCATTAAGGACCACAGCAATTAACTCATGCTGGGGAATTTCCCCTAGGCAGTTTCCATGGCCCGGACACAGGCATGCACCAAAGACTGTGCTTGCATGGTTTGGCAGGGAAGCAGGCACAGGAGCTTTCGCTGGAGGTCTCGTACCCCTCGCCATGAATTAAGAGCGTGCTGATCACTCCTGGCAGCTGAAGGTCTCTCTGACAGCTGAGCCAGGGGGATAAATTCCCTCTCCCCAAGGCCAAGGGAGATGCGTGCATAAGGATGATTTACGGTCCGCTTGCAGGGAGTGATGATCTGGAAGGCTGCAGGGAGCAGGGTCAGTGCCAAGCAGCTTGGGGCATGGAGGAGTGAGGGGTGGCTGGAACCAGGGAGGGCAACAGAGGAGACAGGACCCCAAAAGACTCCCACAGCCTGCAGGCAGCTTTCCCTCTCCATAGTGAGAACGTGGATCTGGACTGAGCATCCCAAATTCCACCTCCATCCCTGCCATACCTGCAGCCCCGCTCAGCCTCCCGCAGACTGAGAGCTTGGACACCGTTGTCTGTCCTCAGGGTACGGTCACGGCGCAGGCAGGTGGGAGCACTGGGGACAGGCTGCTCGTGAGTCTTGCTGGCATGAGTCTATCCATCTTGTACATCTTATTCGTGCTGGCTGATGTGTCTCTCTCTCCAGCAGCCCGCGGCAGGATAGTCTGACTTCCACCCGCCTTTTCTGTGCAGCTAGTCAGTTCCTTATACACAGAGTCACTCTGCCTCCTGTGGGTCACCATCCTGCAAGGTGGGTTCATCACGCACTGGTTAACTGCGTTATTCAAGCCCTGAGCCCTCACATGAGCTTTGGCAGCAGTCGGTGGCAGTCCAAGTTCAGCCGGCATTTCCCAGTCTGCGCGTCCCTCACCACCCTACAGGTGTCTTGTGTCTCTTTCCAGAGCTGCCTTTGCCCAGGATGCTCCAGGACCAGCCTGGAAGGATACAGGATCTAAATGCTCAGCCAGAGGGATTTCACAAACCCTTGAATAACAGGAGGGGAACGAAGCATGGGGCGGTCTGCAATACGCAACAGCCCAGCTGGGACTAACCAGTTCCCAGCCTATCCTCCTCTCCTGACATTGCCAGATTGTTTTTTCCTTCCCCAAAGGACATCCACACATTAAATTTCCTGCTCCTCACCCCTCTTCACTGTGATTTTCTGTCTCTGGTTTATTGTGGGAGATTAGCTTGAGGTGGGACTGAGAAGTCTAAAATGGTCCTAAGCAGAAGGGCAGGCTCATTCTGCTGCCTGCCTCGGGTAGCTGTTGTCTGCTGGGGTGACTTTGCCCCAGGGCAGAGTTCCCATTTGCTTTTTGAGGCAACACACCATGGACTGTGAGCATCATCTTTCCCACAGTCACAAACCCAACACTGTTGGTGTAAAACAGGTCAGCCTTCCTGTCCTGTCTCACTCTTGTTGCATAGTTCACAGCAGAGACCTTCTCATGGTCATCTCCACAACGCCCTGGCTCCTTGGGAGCAGAGAGGGGACTCCTAGCAAGGCTTGGTCACCTTGTGCAGATCACTCAGACAGCCTTGATGATCCTGGATCCTGGACTTGACCCCGTGCATCTTGGTGAGCTGGGACAGAAAAGATAGCCCTGCGCTGCTGCTGCTACCTGTTGCCAGATTTTTGGGACCATAGTGTGCTGTGTCTGGGGGCTGCTGGCTGCCTGCCCAGATGTCATGCAAGGAGGGACACTTTGGAGGCAGGTCATCATCTGCCAGGATGGGATGGAGCCATCCGGCTGAGCAGAGGCGGCTGGAGGAGCTCCCTGCTCATGCTACACAGAAACCTTATCCACAACCACGCCTTTTGCAGTGCAAAGACCAAGCAAGAGTGGACTTGATGGCCAATTCTGTCTTTATCTCAAAAACTATCTTATTCTCACTCTTCCTTGTGTTGGCTTTCTTCCTCCCACGCTGTACAACTTCCAGCCGCTGATACGCCAGGAGAAAGTCTTCTCTAATTGTTCCTGACTTCAGACCGCTGCCAGGTAAACAGCATGGAAATTAGTGGAGACAAGTAAATAATTTGTAAATAATAATTTATTTATTACTTTCCCCTCCTTTCCCTGTGCAAGCAGATTGCGAGATGCCTCAGAAGCACTCACAATTTGAAGCGAGTTCTCTTGTGAGGCATTTCCCACTCCCTATGAATAACTTATGAACAGATCAGAGTGAATATTAAAGGTCTGAAAATCCAGAGACTTGGGCTGCCGGGCCAAGTATGTACCACTCCAGCTCCTTGAACAGACAAGCTAGCTAACAAAACAGCACTAAGTGGCTTCACCATGCTGTAATTAAAGGGTGCGCACATTTGTTAGTTGATGGATTGCCCATCAGGTGGGGCAGGCGGTGTGCAGCAAGGGGACAGCGTGACCGAGGGATGCAGCAGTTCCGTGAATGCGCTTTGGACACCAAGTGCTAGCGTTTGCTTTTGGGGGTGATTCGTGCTGTATGGTGCTCCTACCAAGCTGTTCATGGGAGGCAGACACAACCTGGCCAGCTGGACTGGGTTGATGCTGGAGGGTCATGGAGGAGACTTCTGGATAGCCTCACATGTCTATAAATTACCCAAGTGTTGGTAGAAGGCACGCACAGAGGGTTTGAACACCAAACCCACTGAGAGCATGAAGATAAGCTGAATTCAGAGTCCAAAGCCAGGCTTGCACTTGGCTTCAGCCAGGTGCTCTGTGCTGGGCATTTATCCGCCTTCAAGCTCAGCCGCCTGCTTTGTGTTACTTTTTTTTTTAAAAAGAGATTATTATAATTCACTTGGAGAAAGGCCCCCAACCCCCTGCTTGGCTCCTGAGGCAAGGATTCAAATCAGCGCTACATGAAACGGGGGAGGCAGGCTATGGGCTAAAATCCCTGTTGCTCTTGCAAAGCTCCCTGGCAGCCCTGCGCACGATGCTCTCCACGTCCCCGCCCCAGCAGGACCCACTGTCTGGGGTGGTACTTGCTGGATCACGGGCTGTGTGTGATCCTGGGTGTCTTTTTTTCAGTGCAGGTCTCAACTTCCAGTGTTGCAGGAAGGGCAGGAGCCTTCATGGCTGGGGACCTGACTGGCGTGCTGTCCTGAGACACTTGGAAAAGTTTCTTTCTTTCTACCTGGCTGAGGTGGCAGGAGGAAGAGGGACTAGATGACCTCTCCAGATACTGCCTGTTTCCTTCATTATAGTGGCTAGGAGGTCCTTGGTAGGACTTAAACCAGGGGTGAATTCAATGTGAGTCACACTGCTATGGATCGGTTCCCGGGGGATATCAGCAGCCACCCGCTGTCACCCAGAATGCCATAAGCCTCCTCTGGGCATCCTGTGGCACACCTACTGGCATGGTGTAGATCTTTCTGTGCCCCTGGGCATCACCACGGTAGGATGCATGCAGGCAGCCCTGCCAAGAGTGTCTGCAAGGCAATACAGTGGGCTCTAGAGTAGACGGAGGGGACCGTTCCCATCGCAGTGATGGACCCGAAGAAGCACACAGCTTGAGGCCGGCCCCAACTCCCCCTTGCTGCATCCCCCACGCATCTGTAGTCCCTTCCCCTCTCTGTCAGCCCCGTGCACCTGTGTTCCGAGGCAGAGTGGGATTTATCCTGCCCCAGGCGCTCGGTGCAAGGGGTCAGCCCTCATAAACCTCACCGGCACCGAAGCCCAGGCCAGCTGCCGCGCTCACGCCCATGGGGACGGCCTCCGCATCCCGGGTGTGTTTCGTTATCGGCGCCTGAGGCCATTCTCTGCACCAGCACCCATCCTGGTGGGTCCAGGGCACGGCGTGGTGGCAGCGCAGTGGGGATGAGGCTGAGTGTTCCTGGCCCCCGGCTTCCCTCCCCGCACCAAGCACTCCGGGTAACCCCGGTCCGTGGGAGGCGGCGTGAAGTCATTCTGGTCCTCCAGCAAACCCCTCCAGCTGTCTGGAGCCAGCGCAGATTGTGGGACGTGTCTGGTGACTGACGGGGCCTCAAATCCATGTTTATGTGAGATGATATGGAGAGTTTTAATTTTTTTATGAGCAAGGGGTTGGGGGGAGGAGGAGATTCCCAGGGCGGCTTGGAGGGGAGGCGGCGATGCGTGCATATGCGTGTGTGAGACACGTTTCGTCCCGTTGACCCCCAGCTGCAGGAGTCCTGTGCAGATAAAAACAGCATCCCGTCACTTCCAAGCATTGGGGAGCAGCTGGGGAGGAGGTCAGACAATGGCTGCTAGGAGCCTGCGTGGAGCAGGGATGTAGCAGCAGGGTTTGGAGCTAGCCCTCCAGACCAAACCCTCTGCTCAGTCCCTCCTGCACATCACCGAAGTCCCCTCTGGTCCCTGCCCATGGGGTTGCTCCAGGCTCAGCCCCTTCCTCAGCAGATGAATCCCTGGGAAGCTCTGTTGGGCTTTCCCAAAGGAGAGCCCACTTGATGGAGTGCCTGAACATGACTCCTCCAGCATCCAGAGCCTGGTGAGATGCTGTGGCCATTTTCAAACCCCACCGATCCTCCTGGAGAAGCTGCTCTTCTGCCCTGCAGCTTGACAGGCAGCGTTTGGTGGGGCCATCCGTGCTGGTGGTTTCCACATGGGTACCCTGTCTGGAGATTGCTCTGCCCTGGTTTAATCTCTGCAAACCTTAGCTCCTAGCCCTTCACAAAACCTCATCATACCATTGAGGAGCAGGTCAGACTCACCAATGCTTTTCAGCTAGAGAGAAAACTGCCTAGTCCAGTATCAGGCAAGAGCAACGCAGAAAGTGAGCTAAGGTGGAGCCTGGACACCTGCTCCTGAGTACCTTGTGTTGGGTAGGATCCTGCTGGGAAAGGACTCAGAACAACTGCTTGGCCAGGAAATCTAGGAAGAAGAAGACATCTGCCTGCCACACATCCAGGGCTGGTGACTGAGCCTATCCCCAGGGCTACATTGGTACCAGGTGACTTCTGAAGGTGTAGGAGATGCCCACGGGGAGCTGGGAGCCACATGCCATCAATACCCCACAGCTAAGGCTGAGAGGTGGCCACCAAGGTCACATGTCATCATCCTTGACTGCGGGATGGGGACTTCCAGGTGGTGCCTGGCTCCTTTGGTGGGAAGATCCTCTCTCCGCTTTCCATGGACAGTGGGGATAGAACAACCTCTCCCCGAACCAGCCAGAATGCCTGCGTGCAATGACTCCCGCCCGGAAAGGAGGAGGGGGGCCGAGGCCTCTTTGTAACCCAATCTCGTCTGCATGGGCCCCTTTGTTGTTATTACATTTATTTATTGATCCCTCTTGGGAAAACCTTAGCGGTGCTGGACTTGCCGGGACTTTATTAATGGGGGTGGGGGGTGAGGGAAGGGGAGGGGGGCCGAACAGAGCACTCGGACCATCTGTTCCCACCAAAGGGACGAAGCAACAATAGCCATGTTTATAAAACTTCTCTGCAACTCATTGTGTTTGCGAAAGGAGAGCTTCCACATCAAAGGCTGTTTCCGCTCCCGCTGCTTGGGGGCCCCTCCATCTTCTAACATCCTGCAAGGATCGCCCTGTCTTGGTCCCCTCCTCCCCCCACCGCCCCAGCCACATGTTGAGGTGGCAGCAGCATCACCCATGGGGACAGCAAGGCGGCTGGGGACACCAAGGCATCTGGGGACACCCTGGTCGAAGGGACCATCTACTCGTGTCCAATGGTCCAGGGGGACTTTCCAAGGGGGGTTTCTCCTGGAAGCAATAAATCTCTACCATAAAGCACTGGATGGAGTTTACCAGGCACTGGCTGATGGGCAGGAGACCTGTCCCCAAGCTGGTTTCATTCCATCTGCTTGAAAAGCAATATTTGTGAAGCCGCTTTGGTTTTGCTCAAATTTCAGATGTGGAAAAAAAAAAGGAAGAAAAACAAAAACCAAGGAAGGGAATGGGGTCTGGCCACATCAAAACTGGCTGATGGGGTTCTTCATAATGAAACAACCGTGTTTGGCTTTGCTCTAGGCTTGTATTACATTATCTGTTACAATCAGACATGGAAATAAAAGACTGTTAAACAGCAATGAAATATTTTGACTGAACCAATATGTTGTTTTTCCTTCCCTAACTGATCTTTATGGACAAGATGAGGGTTTAGTTCTGGCTCAGATCAAAGCTGAATGCCTTCTTGGGGACTTGGAGTTGTCAGCCATCGCCTGACCACGACCCGGCCCTGCATCTGGAGGACGGGCTTCTCTGGGTTGAGTCTGCAGGCTGGAGGTTTGGGACGTGTTCAGGCTGTCACACATTCCCAGCATGACCCTGAATAATGGCATGTCACCTCCTGGGACTGTGGCTCCTTCCCTGTCTGCTGGTGCTTTATGGTGGTGACTGTCTCCATGGGGTGATGCACATGTGAGTCAGTGACTCTGCTGGGGGTCGTGTCCACTGGGTTTGAGGAACAGGGAAACCTTCCCTAGGGATATAGGAGTGTCTCAGTCCAGCCTTGGACAAAACTGAGACCTCTGGAAGATGCTGCCAAGCTGCAGGAAGGTAAGACCCTAACCCAGTGACACTTTGTCACCCACGGGAAAGATTCCTTTCTACATCACCTGGTTGTGCAAGGGCCTGATTTCCAGCCTGCAGAACAGGTACCCTGACAGCAGGCTGGTGGCTGGGGCGGGACAGGCTATCTCACACCTTTGAACCATACTGAAAGGGGAAAACCTTCCCAGAGACTATATGACACCTTCTTGGGAAGCAGTCCAAGTCCCTGTTGGCCATGTCCCCTTGGCCTGTCCTCCTCCAAGCTGCTGGAGGAGACTGAGAACAGTCCGTGGTCACTCCTGGCGGGGCATAGGAAGCACGCTGCTCTCTCCCAGCACTTACCAGCTTCCCCAGGAACCGTGCAGGAAAGAAGAGGAGCCCAGACTTCCGGGAGACACTTTCATTTCATGCCTAAGCCACTACTCTGCTGCTCAGCCACACGGCTCCATTAAGTCCCCTTCTGGCTGTCTTTCCATCAATCACCCCATCTCCGTGAGCAGCCCAGACACCGGATCTGGGTTATAAATAAGACAATCAATCAGCGATGCTATTAGATAAACAGAGTGGCAGAAGCCAAATTAATGCTTGGCTTTTTCTTGAAAGGGAGGAAAAAAAGAGTCAATTGCTTATTAGGGGACCCTGGTGTGGTCTGGTCTGCGTGCTGCAGCTGAGCTGGGTGGGCTGCGCTCAGCTGCTGTGCCTGCGTGCAGGGAGGTTTGGGATGCTGTGAGTAGATGGTCCGTGTGGGTCACCCTGGCCAGAGCAGGCAAGGGACTGGGGCAGACGGGAGGTGGGAAGAGAAGTCACAGCACTGGGGAGGGGATGGGGGGCCGGGAAGGCAATGGTGAGTGCTGCCCACCCGGCCACAGTGCAGCTTGGGGGGGTGAGGAGGTGTCGGAGCTGGTCTGGTGGGGAGGGGGGACATGAGGCTGCAGGCAGAGGTGTCTGGGGACCAGGGACACAGTGCCAGGGCAGAGGATGAGCCATTCAGGATGAACATGAGGAAGAGAAAAGTCACTGCTTTGAGGCTCTTCAAAAAACAGACGGCCTCTTCTGGAGAGGCATCAAGTCCTGCTCTGGAGCCACCAAGGAATAAGATGGTCCACAGCTGTCCTTTTCAGTCTGCTGTGACCATCTGTCAGCTCTTACTGCTCCAAGCCTCTGCCCTACAGCATTGTGGGGGTGCCTGGGGCTGTTGTTACCCCCAGGGACCCCACCTGCAGCTCCATCTGCTTCTCTCTGTGGTGGTGACTGAATCACTCAAAGTGCCTGTGCTCATTCCTGCACCACTGGCAGTAGGCAGGAGCCTTTCCTCGTAGCAAGACGCTGGTATGTGAGCCATCCCTCCTGCCACTGGGGAAGAAAGTCCTGGAGGAAGGCTATAACCTGCCAAGGGCATCCTCTGTAGAGGAGATGTAGGTAACTTCTGAACCAATACCCTGTGGTTTGGAATGGGCTCTTGTATTTTGCTGGACTTGACACAATTACACGCTGAGAACCAGGGGAGTCTGGGCTCCTCCAAGTCAAGCTGACTCTATTTGCATCCTCAGCCATTCACAGATGCTGCACTTCACGCTCTCATCCTGGGGACCACCTCTCCACCAGCTCCTCCCGCTCTCGCCTCCGCCTCCCAGCTCTCCCTGTTGTTGTGGTGGAGGAGGATGTTTGCCCCTCCGGGGACTGAATCTACCCCTGTGCAAATAAGCAGCAGCTCTCCTCTGCCAGCTGGCTTGATGGATCCCACACAGCATTTCCATCCAGCTCGGTAGGTTGTGCCCCAGCAGTTGGGTCTGGCTGTGCAGCTATCCATCTGATTTCTTGGCTGCCGAGCCTGCCTTCACACCCCTCTGCCCCCCAGCTCTCACCTGGGACTGACTGAGCCGGAGCCGAAATGCAGAGCACCATGCCTGTTGCTCCACCAAAGCGTGGTGCCCCGTTGAAGCCTGATGGTACTGCCAGTCTAATTTGTGATAAATAAGCTGCTTGTTATCACCTGGGGGCTCCAGGCTCTTGGGAGGCTGGTATGGGAGCAGGGAGCTTCTCTGACTATTGGGTTGGGGAGGATGAGATCTCTGCTGGCACCTGCCTCAGGGAAGGATGCAGGAGGTGCAGTGATTTGGACCCGCTCCATGACTCAGCCCATCACTCAAGCAAGGGCGCTTTCTGCTTCCTACGAGGCCTCGTGGCCAGGAAATAGCTCCTGCTTTCCAGCCGCACTTCTGATCCCTTTTGCAGAGCGTGGGGAGCTCAGCGCAAGGCTGCTCTCGCATCAGCAATGGCTGAAAACAACACCTAAGGTGGGATTTACTGCCACATATGTGCTGGGGAGATGCAGGGACCCGTTGCGCCCGGCTGATGTATTGGATTTCAGGTTATGTGATGCACAGGTCTCTCTGAGTGCTGTAATTCCCTCTTTCTTCCTGTATGGATTTATACTGCTAAGTGGATGGATTTTCTGCTTGGCAGGGATGCTCCTCTGGGACCTTCCCCAGTTAGAAACATCTCCGCACATCTGTACGCAATATTGCTGGGGCACTTCACGAGTGGGCTTTTACGACACCCCTTGCTTTATGGACTGCCGCTTAATCCGGCCAGGCACAGCAGAGGGGCTGATGAACAGCATCCCGGAGCCGGCGGCAGGCTTCGTGCCAACTCCAGGTGTCGGAGGGTGCCTGGGGCTGCGTGTGAAAGCCACCGCTCTCGGATGGCTTCTCATACAGCTGCCCTGGGCAGTGGGAGCACCGCTGCCTCTGTCCCTGACACAGCTTGAGAGGGACAGGTTTCTTCTGCTTAATAACCTGAGACAGCATGGCTCCGGACCAGGCATGGAGATCCTGGGTGGAGATGAAGGCAATCTGTCTGTCTGGGATGCTTCCCCCAGGCAAGGGCTGGGCCTGACGTTTTCATCTCTGCTAAGAGCTGTCCCTTCCCCCTGCCCCGAAGAGCCATCTGCTATGGTAGATTACCCTGGCTTTTAGCGCTGTGAATCCATAATTAGTGCATAATTAATTACCAGATGTTTTTAACACTAATGAAACATTAATAAATGATGGAGGCATGTTGTCTGGTAATGGAACATTAACCAGTGAACCAAGCCAGCACACGGGGCAGTGCTGCTGCTAGTACGGCTGAGCTGGAGGCTGTGTGGGACTGAGCTCTCCTCTAATAAAGCCCCGACATGGTGAAAGTCACAGCAAGTGCCTGGTGGGAGCTAGCGACCAGCTTGGTGCTGCCTTCAGGCTTTACAGAGCCAGGGCTGTGGCTACTTCATCCGCACCCACCCACCCATCCACCCATCCGTCGATCCATCTACTCATCCTTCTATCCATCCACTCTTCCTTCTATCCATCCTTCCATCCATCCATCCATCTCCCAACTGGAGAGACGCTGTTGGGTCACTGGGCAGGCAACTTCCTTAAAAAAAACCAAGCTTTTTTCCCCCTCTGGGATGAACTGCAGCTTGATGACATCTCTGCTCCATTTGGTGCCCACAAGCAAGGCACGTGGGGAGAGGCCAGACCCCGACACAGCGTGCTTTGCTGTGCTCGTTGCCCCCGCGCTGTGTCCCTGTGAGCCTTGCCCTGATGGAAGTTTAATTCAGAGCATCTGGGCCAGTGGCATTTTCCTAACATGAAATTATTAATCAGACAAGGAAAGTGCATTAATTGGGACTACGTGTCATCTCCAGCCTCCAGGCTGCAGCGGGTTGCAGGCAGGTCTCCATCCTCCTGCCTGCCTGAGAGGTCTCAGGATGCGGCCAGAGCTCGGGGACACACGGGATCCCCGAAGGGCCTGTCAACGGGGACATGTGGCACCTCCCCATCACATCGCAGGTGCCACACGGGGTGGGGGGTGACAACCATCCCCTTTACATCACCAGGGTTTCCAGGGGTGGGCAATCCCTCTTGCACCTTCTCAGGATGACCCAAAGGCCAGTTTTTGGGTCCCCCCACCGCCTGGGGAGATGATGCTATAGGCTCAAGCCCTGGGGTAGGCTCCAGGGTGCTCGCGTCCCCCTCACTGCCATCCCCATGTCCTCCCCGTCACATCCAGCACCACGCAGCTGAACCCACCCGCTCCAGCCGCAGGGGAAATAACACCCAGAGCTGCCAGTCATCATGAAATGATCATTTAATGAAGACCGTCTCTCCTGGTGCATGTGTGTGTGTGTGTGTGTGTGTGTGTGCGTTGTCTCTGTGTGAGCTTTGTTTTATCCCCTCTATTACTTTTTTTTTGATTCTTTTTTTTTTTTTTTTATATATATACATCTATAAAAAATTCAAATACAGCATGTCAACAGTGGGAATACTAGGACGTACGGTATTAAATACTGCGCTTGGGTCCAGGCAGGGGCAAGAGGAGGTGTCTTTACAAAACAGGGCTTGGGTCAGGATAGGGAGGAGAGCAGAGCAGGCACAGGGACAGCTGGGGACAGCGGGGACAGCAGGGGACAGGTCTGCAGGGCTCCAGCTCTAAAGGCAACAGCAGAGCTATTCTGCTTTTGTTGGAGAATGAGACAAACGTCAACGGGGGCATTCCCTGTATCCAACGTGGTTAAAAGTTTGGGGGGTGATGTGGGGACGGGGTTGGGGGTGGCGAAGGCTCCTGCAGGGTGCTGCGGGGGGGGAAGGGAGGCGGGGAGCCGGAGGGGCAGCTCTCCCAGGTGCTCAGCAAGGGGCAGGGGGGTTTTATCGGTGTTTCCTTTCCTCTTTTTTTTTTTCTTTTTTCTTTTTTTTTTTTTCCCCCCATTAAAACCCTGCCAGCTCCCTGCTCCCCACCACACTTGTGAAAGCCACCAGTTCTTCCCTCCATCATCCCCTGGAAGGGGACCAAGACACCCCAACCCCCCCCCCCCCCCCCCAACCCGTGCACCCCTCCAGCTTCGCCAGGCGGTCGAGAGCTCGGGGAAGCGAGTCCGGTCCTTGGGAGACCCCCTTCTGCCGTAGAGGGGTACACAGCTGGGAGCATCATTCCCCTCGCCACCACCCCCATTTTCATATCCCCTTTTCTCAGTGCGCCGTCATGCTCCCTGTCACCCGGGTGGGCGGCGGGGCGGCGGGCACGTCTTTGGCGTGGGGGGGTTAGCTGTATGAGCGGGTATGTCCTCGGCTGCGGCGCGGTGCCCGGGCTCGCTTCGCCTTGCTGGGGAAAGGGGGACGGGGATATGTAGGGGGGACAAGTGCGTCTCCTCGCTCCGGGCTGGGAGAGGATTTCACGGCTCCCCAGGGGACGGCGGTGGCTCTGTCCTCCTCCGAAGCGATGGCGAGAAGCGTGATACGTCCTCAACGTGTGCAAAATCGAAGAGATAAGAGACTCAACCCGGGAGGGGGGTGGTGGGGCAGGGGGTGGTGGTGGCGGTGGGCGGTGGGAGGGCGTCTGCGCTGGGCTGCGACGGATGGACAGACGGGGATCTGCAAGTTGGAAGGAGAGGGGTCACCGGTCCTGCTCCGGACTCAGCCACGGCTGGCCACCGAGGGGACACGCAGAGCAGAATTTGGCCTTTTTTCCACAGGGAAATTCACCCCTTCCCAGAACCCCGGTGCCCAAACCCATCACCTCCACCTCATCCTCCCAGGGACGGACCCTGCCCAAGGACATTTTTGAGATGCATCTTTGAATCTTCTGATTCTGTACAATTTTGCTTCTGTCACTACGCAAAGGCCTTAGATTTCCACATGGTTTCTTTGACTGTTAAAAAATCAGCAGTGGGGAGGCAGGAGGCCTGCTGACCATGAGCCATTGAAGACTGAAACCTTTGCAGGCTTTGCAGAAAATGTTTGCAAAAACATTTTTGAAATCTCCACCAGAACACCCAATCGGGAATAGCAGCCAGATTTGGTGCATCTACAAAAAAAACTGCAAAAGAACCCCAAATGACTCATTCTCAATGCCCTTCACCTGGTTGGAGCATCCCCTTCCCAACTACACCGGAGCTCCTGGGGTCACCCATATCCCTGCCCCCTCCCAGCACCCACACCCCATCTCTCACGCCCACAGTTTGGGAGATACTCACTAAATAAAGAGGACACCATAGGCAGCCAAGACCAGTCCAGCTGTCCAACACACTGCCACGGCCCCGCTGCCCACCACGGCCCCCTTGTCGCAGATCTTGGTGGTGGGGGGCGGCATGAAAGAGGAGGTGCTAGCGCTCGTTGTCTCTGTGGGGAGGGAGAGTGGATGGCGAGGGGAGCCGGGGTGCCCCGGGATGCGTCCCGTCGGGGCAGCCCCACTCCCCCACCGGTGGGGACATGGCACTGTCTCATCCCCAAACTGCCTCTCTCATTGCCATGCCACGCTAGGGCTGAGCTGAGGAGCTGGGGTGATGAGCCAGGGGATGGTGTGGTCCACGAGACTTTCCCTACTCTAACACTGAACCTACTGCTCGGAGACGTTTGCACCACCAGCCAGAGCTGGACACATCCCTCCCGGCCCCATCCAGCCCAGCCGGGCTGCTCTGTACATTGGGTTTGGGGGAATTCTGGCAAAGAGGTCATGACGACATGGCCACAAGTGCTCAGCAGAGAGCATCCCCCACCCAGGGAATGCCTGCCTTGTCCTCGTCCATATGGGACCAGATGAGGTTATCTGACCCCACGAAGGGCTGCAGGATTGCAGGGAGAGCATGGATGGGCAGTCAGGCTGCGGCAGTTTCGGTCACATCCAGAGGGTCCCAGAGTGCCCCTGGCCAGACAATCTGGGGGGGATGCTGGGAGCCACAGAGGGGGTCCGTTTCGGCGCCTTTCGGACCCCATCAAGGTGTCACAGCAAGGCTCAGCGCCAGAGCCAGGGTGTCCCACATCAGCCCTGCATGGCTGCACGCACAGGGACACGTGTGTGAGGGACACGTGTGTGAGGGACATGTGCGTGCCTGCACAGGGAGCAGTCAGGTGCCGTTTGAAGTGTCATTTACGTTTAGCACCATAGAAGCAAACCCCAAACCCTGACACCAGCACGGTGTGCCTGCACTCCTTGCGGGGGTTCACCCCGCTGGGGACGAGGGGCTGCAAATCCCTGGGGCTGCCTGAACCCCACTGTGCTTGGAGGGTGGAGGGATTGAGCAATCCCCCCCCTCTCCCCATGCGCACATCTGGCTGGCTCGCACATGTGGCCCCGACTAGAAGCCTGGTCACTGCCTGCCTGCACGCCAGCGCTTCCCCCCAGCCCGCCGCCGGTGCCAGCCAGGGGAACCGGCACAGGGTCCGCTCCAGCCCTTCTGGGAAACGCAGGGCTGATAACGCCCATTTGGACACAGTCCCAGCTCTTTCCTAGAAGCAGAGGCTTGTTAACTTTGTGGCTTTTATTTCGAATTGGCATCGCTCCGAGCCATTGTGCGGGGTCGGAGGTGTGGAGGGGGTGGGACTGGAGGGACGGCTGGAGGGGGGCAGTGCTCCAGGTAATAGTAATACTAGCAATAATAATAATAATAATAATAATAATAATAATAATAATAATAATAATAATAATAATAATAATAATAATAATAATAATAATAATCCAGGTTCATTGCAACACCCCAAGCATCCTGGTGAGGAGGATGCTGGAGCCAGGCGAGCTGAGTCAGCACCCCTCAGGCCACGGTTGCACCTGATGCCAGGACCATGGGTGGGGGGTAAAGCATAGGGAGAAGGGCTGCAGCCCTCCACCCCGGGTGCTGGGGGGATCTCCTTGGTTGGGGACGAAACTTGCACAGAGCTGGACAGTCAGCCAGGACGCCTGGGTTCCCTCCCTGCTGCGGGCACAGCCTGTTTGTACTGGGAGGGGGGCTCTCACCTGTGACCTGGGCCTCCGTGGTGAGATGCTTGGGCTCCTCCGTCCAGGGGGTGGCATGGACGGCCACGCTCCAGTCACTCCACGTGCCGATGTCGTTGTCTTTGGCCGCCACCTGGATGATGTACTCCTTGCCAGCATAGGCGTCCGTGATGGTGTGCGATGTCCCGTCCGACAGCTCGACCTGAGGGCAGCAGCAGGGAGGGGAGGGCGGTCAGAGGAACCCCCGGCACCAGGAGGTGTAAAACGATCAGCGAGTTTAGCTTGGCTAGAAGATGATAACGAGACTTTTGCAGTACTTTGGGAATTGCTACAGGGTTTTGGGCAGAGGCATGAGCCCAGGACAGGGATGCAGGGAGAGAATGCTCCAGCTGCAGCTAAACCAAAGGTTTGGTGAGACCCCCCGTTCCTCTCCCAAACTTGCGGTGCTGGAGCAGAGCGGCTTCCTCTAGAGGTCACCAGAAACTAGCAGATGTGCAGGCAGGCTCCGCTCGGACATGTTAGGGCTTTCCGGGCATCACTGCCAGTGCTGGGAAGAGGCTTCCCCCACCAGCACACCTCTGGCCACCCTGCTCCTGTGCCTGCTGGCATCCACCAGCTTGGCTTGCATCCCTCTGGCCGGGCACTTTGATAAGGATCAAGCCGTGTCCAGCCGTCTTTCCTAGAAAAATTCCCTCTGTCCTCTTGTCACTGCTGCCTGGGCCACGGGAGGTTCTGCTGTCCTCCTGGGGACGCGGCTGCTGGTGCCATGGTTTAACCCCAGATTCTGCCCACAACTTCCAGGGATCTCTGATCCACTTGGAGCTTGGCTCAAGGACAGGGGGATGCAGGTGCTCAGCAGAAATGCATCGCATGGCCTCCAGTGAGCAAACATGCCTGGCTGACAGAGGAGGAGGGCTCAGCATCCAAGTGACCTTCCAGGGGTGGATCCAGGGTTGGCTTGGCGTCCTGAGGGCATGGAAGGGACCAGAGCAGGAGCATCCTGCAGAGGCTGCATGGGAGATCGCCCTCCACACAGTCCAACACACTGCCAGCTTCATGCTCCCCCTGTGCTGCCTGAGCATGGCATGAGGGGACACACACGGGGCACCCTTTGTCCTTCCCCCATGCCCTGGCGGACACAAACCACCTTCTCTCCAGACACAGGTTGATAATAAAGATGCTGGGGGGATGAGGGATGGTGCAGGTCTGACGCAGCCCATCTGCGAGTGCCGCTGCCCAGCCAGGGGCTCATGCTCGAAGAGAACAAGCGGCACTTCATGGCTGGGAGGAACTTCACGGCACAACCCGCGTGGGGTCCTCCATGTCTCCCCAGCCACCCAGGAGAAGGTCAGGCACAGGATCCCACTGCCCCGGGGAGCACCAACAGCTGAGTTTTATTAAGAACTCAGTTCAACAACAGGAGCAAGATGGAGCTGAAAACTTCTGCCTGATCCTTGATCACATCCTGAAGCCCAAAGAGAGAAAAGCTGCACCGTGGGGGTGCCTGGGGGTAGGTACCTGGGCGGACGCACCCGCGGGATGAGGCTGCCCTAGCACTGCGGCTTTATACACACAGGGATGGTGTACGCGCCAAGGATGCGTGTGATGGCCTGGCGAGCAGCCAGCGTGGTTAATCTCATCACCCTGCTGCTTGCAGGGGTACCTGACAAGCAGGAACCCACCCTGAGAAAGACCCAGACCTTCTCCAGTCCCCCCACTACAGCACGTGCAACACCCCAGCACAGATTTAATCCCTTTGGCACACAAACTGCAGCCTGTTTGGCTTTTACAGCTGCTCTGGGGGATCCCTACCAGGGAGGGGGGCGCTTTTGCTTTCTTGCACAAGGTGAGATCCTCTCCTTCCCTATTCCCTCTCTCAGGGCCGCATCCAGCCTGCCACCAGGCACAGCAGGGCCCTTGAGTTCTGCACTCCCAGCTCCTCACGCCACCCAGCCAGAGCCCGCAAGGAGCCCCACACCTGGAGCACATCTGGAGGCAGGCCTGGCTGGTCCCCCACCAGCCCTTGGGGAGCAAATGACCTCCTGCCGCCTGGGAGGCACGAAGCTGCTACCAAACCTCGTCAGGGGAGCAGTGTGGAGAAAGGTGTGCATCTGTCTCACGGCTGCAGATTTTTGGGGCTGGATGAGGGGAGTCCGAGTCCTGCCCCTCCTCGCACCACGGGCTCGGGGCTGACACCCATGGCACCGGTGGGATGCAAACAGGGGATGACAGTGGTTCACTGCAGGGATTGTGCCAAGCTGAGACATGCCTAAGACCTAAACCCCCATTAGCCAAAGCACTGGGACAACTGGTGCCTGAGTCCAGCCCTACCATCCAGGGGACACCTTCCCACCGCACCGTGGGGCTCACCATCGGGTCTGACCCATTGGCACTGGGGCAGCTAGTTGAGGTGCCCACCAAGGGGTCTGAGGTCAGAACATGGCTGGAGGGAGCCTGGCGTGGGGACAGATGAGCACAGTGACCCCGCTGGGGCTCCATGCAGGGTCGTCCTGAGTTTCCAGTATGCCAAAGAGACTGAGACCCAGCCCTGGGGTCACAGGTGCTGCCTCCTGTCCGGATAACGGGGTCAGGCTTACAGCAGTTCTGTTTAGCAGCTCGCAGCTCCCCAGCACAGTCTATACCAGGGGGGTACCTGCTCCCAGTCCAGGGCTGGGCACAGCCCATCCTGCAGGAAAAGGGTTTTGGTCCATTTCACTCACGGGATAGGTGAAAACTGAAATCCTGTGAGGTCTGGGCAGATGGGAGGATGGGGAAAAGAAGATAAGGAGGATGTGCAAGTGAGCATTTGGTGAGACCCCACCTGCAGTACTGCGTCCAGCCCTGGAGCCCTCAGCACAGGAAAGACATGGACCTGTTGGAGCAGGTCCAGAGGAGGGCCACAAAGATGATCAGAGGGCTGGAGAGATGAAGATAGGCTGAGAGAGTTGGGGTTGTTCACCCTGGAGAAGAGAAGGCTCTGGGGAGACCTTATTGCGACCTTTCAGTACTTAAAGGGGACCGACAGGAAAGATGGGAACAAACTTTTTAGCAGGGCCTGTAGTGATAGGACAAGGGGTAATGGCTTTAAACTAAAAGAGGGCAGATTCAGACTAGAGATAAGGAAGAATTTGTTCGCAATGAGGGTGGTGAAACAGTGGCCCAGGTTGCTCAGAGAGGTGGTAGATGCCCCATCCCTGGGAACATTCAAGGTCAGGTTGGGGTGGGCTCTGAGCAACCTGATCTAGTTGAAGATGTCCTTGCTCGTTGCAGAGGGGGTTGGACTAGATGACTGTTAAAGGTTGCTTCCAACCCAAACTACTCTATGATTCTATGCCAGTGCCTCCTGCAGGACATGGCTGTGCATCCCCCAGCCTGTGGGGGCGTCTTGGCTGAGAACCATCCCACTAACCCCTCCAAGCTCCAGCCCTCCTCAGCCCAGGACCAAAACCTGAGCTGGATTAGGGTCCTCAGAGGTGACGGGCTCTTGGCACCCATCGCTGCACCTAGCAGAGCTGAGCAGCCTTGTGGCAAGGTGAAGATGTCCCTGCCACCCAGACCCTGGGATTCATGCCTCTGCCACCGGCTCCGGTCACTGCTCACAGGCGTGCTGCTTGTGGGGACAGCGGGACGGGATGCACGTGCAGCACCAGGCACACCACACAGCAGGGACCTGCCTGGATGGGATCAGCCCAGAGCTGTTGGGTGGCATCCACCAATTTGGATGGCAATGACAAGGTGATCAAGCTCCTAATGACAACTAAATTAAATGAAACCTTGCTGGGTGAGCTGCCTGCAAGACTGCTTCTCCTGGCTTGGCCTGTGCTGGGCTGGGGGTGCCTTGGAAGCAGGGAATGAGCACAGGGCTCGGAAAGATGCTGATGCATGGGTCCATCTTAACATGAGGAGGAACTTCTTTACTTTGAGGGTGGCAGAGCACTGGCACAGGCTGCCCAGAGAGGTGGTGGAGTCTCCCACACTGGAGACATTCAAAACCCGCCTGGACGCCGTCCTGTGCCACTGCTGTAGGTGTCCCTGCTGTGGCAGGGGGGTTGGACTGGGGGAGCTCCAGAGGTCCCTTCCAACCCTGACCATTCTGTGATTCTGTGATTCTGTGTCTCTCTAGGTCTTTCAGCATCCTCCAAAGCCCCCTCCAGCTTCTCCCTCTGCCCTGCAGCGAGCAGGCTGCTGGCGGGCCAGCTCCACTGAGGTCCTGCTGGCCCGGACAGGCTGCTGCTCCATGCAGAGCATTTTCCCCAGCCGAAAGAGCCCTCCTGGCTGAGCGTTTCCCCTTGGGAGCAATTCCTGCCTCTCCCCAGGCACAGGCCAGCCTGCAGATGAGTGTTTGCAGGCGGGGTGCTGCAGGCACAACCGGGTGCCTTGCCTGGGGACAGATGTTCCCTCAGGACCCAGGCTGGATGATCTGGAGAACCTTCCTTGTAGGATCTGGGACGATGCCACCCTAAGCTCCTCTTTAGACAGCAGACAAAAAGAGAAGGCATAGACGACAGCGTCCTGCCCGTCTGAGCTGGGCAGCCAGCGGACACATCCAACATTTGCCATGGTGGGTGAGAAAGTCCCTGGGCGGGTGCCCGTGGCTCAGCACAGAAATGCAGCAGCAGATGGGAAAGCACACGGGGACTGGGTCCAACCGGTCACAGACAGGGAGAGCCGGGGGGGGAACGACACTGGGGAGGTCGTGGGGGGACGGATGGACACACAGCATCAAAGGCTGAGGGAGAAATTCCTTAATCCGCGTCCCCGCCACACAGAGACAAAAGTTGGAGGAAGGCTGTGCATGGTAATTTTTTTGGCCAGGGGGGTCTGCGTGTCGCTGCCTGCCTTTGTGCACCTGCCAAAAGTCACTCCGGCTGGCTGTGAAGCGCTGCCCAGATTAATGAGGGATCAGTAGCCAGTGCAATGCAGGGCTATTAGCATTGCAAAAAAAAAAAAAAAAAAAAAAAAAAAAAAAGAGAGAGAGAGAGAGAGAAATGAAAAAAAGCCCTTGAACCCAGTAATTCAGCCGACAGCTTGCTGAGGACAGCGTGGGCTGGGATCCCATTCCCTGCTGTGGCCACATACCCCAATCAGCCTGCTTGGAAAAACAACGGGGCTGCCGACGGATGGCCAGTGCCCACCCACCCACAGCCCCAAGCACCAGGATGATCCCAGGGGCAGTGCCGCATCGATGGGATGGGGACAGACGCCCAGGGCGGGTGGAGGGGAGGATTTCCCAGCGCTCAGCTTTGCCCCTGTCCATGCCAGTCCCCCCCAGGAGGACTGAGGACATCCACACCACCACCCTAACAGGGGACATCCACGTGTGCCCTTGTCCCAGTCCCTGCCTGCAGACTGGTGGCACTGCCTTGCAGTGCTCGGCACAGCAGGAATTAAGGAAGCCATTCCTCCCCCCACCCCAGGCTCCCCCCACTCCCAGTGCCCCCAGCCCACCCTGCCAGGGTGCCCCAGCAGTAAAGGTCACCTTGTCCTGTTCCCACCCGAGCTCTGCTCCTGGTCCAGCGCGACCACGTAGCATTTACTTGCGAACAGGGTGATGCACAGGCGGGTCTGAAGCCCTGATGGCCTTTGGAAGGGGATGGGGGAGAAGAAAACCCAAACCCTCTCCGTCCCGGCAGCTGGGCTGGGGGCTAGTGTGTGTTGGAAGGAGGCGGGGGGGGGAGGAAGGGGGAGGATCAGATGCCTCCTTCTCTGCATCCCACATGAAAATGTGTTTGCCGGCTCTGCTTTCCATTCCTTGACACCTGCGTCTCCCCAGCACGGCTCCCGGCGTGCGAAAGGGGTGCTCCGCTGCGAGGAAGCTGGCCATGCGGGGACGGGGGGCTGGTACCCCTCCGCCCCACGGCAGGGATGCACCACCTCTGTGCGTGCCAGGACAGAGACCACGCGCCTGTCGCAGGTGTTGTATCCAGACTGCAGGAGCCTGCCTTCCCCAAAACAAATGGAGCACCCCGGTGATTGTAGGGTGAAGCCGATCTGCTCGCACAGCCCGTGACACCCACAGCGAGCGGGAGGAGGCGGGAGGAAACCCCTTGTAAGAGCACAGCCTGGGTCCGCCATGCATCTCACATCCTCGCCGCCTCCTCCACCTCTGGATGCTCCCCGGTTTATCCTGGATAATGGGGGGAAACGCAAAATGGGAGGGGGACGGGGCACCCAAGTGGGCTCCACTTCACAGCCTCTTTTCCCAGCATCAAGTGGCCAGATCCTGAGTGTCGCAGGGGCTCGTGCTACACAAGTAGCGGCTGTTTCAGGTGCCTTCAGTCCCTGCAATTGCAGGGGCAGCCCGGCAGTCTCCCGCCTGCTAAACCAAGAGCAGGAGTAGCCCCCAAAACAAGCCACCCCGCCACTGGGACGTGCAGGAGGGTCGCTGCAAACAGCCACTGCAGCCCACGAAAAGATGTCGCCGAGCAGGAAAGAAATTTTTTTTGCTTTTTCCCTTTCAAAGCCACGTCTGGAGAGCACATAGGTCTGACATTCATTACTGATAAACAAGTCCCCAAATACCTCCTCCTTCCGCAGCGCCGCAGGAATCGGTTGGGCTAACCCCAGATGAAACTTTCTGCCCAGACTCTGGAATAACTAAAAGGTTGGGAAAAGTGAATGACCCCCACCTTATTCTCTGCCAGCCGCGTAGTGGAGGACCCCAGCAGGGTCTGAGCTGCGGTCCCCGCTGTCACCGCCACCGCCCCCCTCCCAAAAAAAAAAAAAAGGCTGCCGTGCTGCTGCTGCACATGGCTTAGCCCCACTGCTGCTCTGGGAGGACGAGTTATCGCAGGGCTCCTCAGCAGCCTGGGTTGTGTCACACCAGATGCGGCTGAACGGCTCCCTTCTGGCTTAAAATAAAGAGCATCTTTGAAAGCGGAGCTGTAAGCTCGTTAATAACGGGACTCGTTCTCCGGATGCGCTCTCCCCTCCTGCCAAGTTTCAACTGGCAGAGCTCGCTTTCCCTGGCGGCTGCAGGGAGGATGGGATCGGGGATGCTCAGGGCGCTCAGCACCAGCTCTAACCCTGCCCGGCACTGGTGTCTGCTGCATTTATGAATGGTATAAATGGTATACTATTTATAAATGGTATGAGGTTCAACAAGGCCAAGTGCCGGGTCCTGCATTTGGGTCACAACAACGCCATGCAGCGCTACAGGATTGGGGTGGAGTGGCTGCAAAGCTGCCCGGCAGAAAAGGACCTGGGGGTGTTGGTGGACAGCCAGGTGAACATGAGCCAGCAGTGTGCCCAGGTGGCCAAGAAGGCCAACAGCATCCTGGCCTGTGTCAGGAATGGTGTGGTGAGCAGGACCAGGGCAGTGATCATCCCCCTGTACTCGGCACTGGTGAGACCCCACCTCGAGTACTGCATTCAGTTTTGGGCCCCTCACTACATGAAGGACATTGAGGTGCTGAAGCGTGTCCAGAGAAGGGCTACCAGGCTGGTGAGGGGTCTGGAGGACAAATCTTATGAGGGACGACTGAGGGAACTGGGGTTGTTCAGCCTGGAGAAGAGGAGGCTGAGGGGAGACCTTATCACCCTCTACAACTCCCTGAAAGGAGGTTGTAGAGAGGTGGGGGCTGACCTCTTCTCCCGGGTGACAAGTGATAGGACAAGAGGAAATGGGTTTAAGTTACATCAGGGGAGGTTTAGACTGGATATTAGGAAACATTTTTTCACTGAAAGGATTATTAAACATTGGAATAGGCTGCCCAGGGAGGTGGGTGATTCACCATCTCTGGAGGTGTTTAAAAAAAGGGTAGATGTGGTACTTAGGGACATGGTTTAGAAGTGGGTTTTGTCAGGGTAGGTTAACGGTTGGACTTGATCTTAAAGGTCCCTTCCAACCTCCTGATGCAGTGGGCTGGGGGTGAAAGCGGACGGGCGCAGCTTATGCATGGGCATCGCCGGGCACAGGCACCTGCCTGGCACGGTCTGCACGCCGGCAGGGAAAGCTAAGCTCGCCGGTGCCGTCCTACCTGTTTGTAGCTGTGCGAGCATGCAGGTGAGCACAGGCACGCGGCTGCACTCATGAGTGCTCTGCTGTTTGGTGGCACCTTTACAGCTGCCTTTGGAGGCCTGATCCTGCTGGGTGCTCAGTATTTTTAGGTCACTAGCAGTTCCCGAGGGGGCTGCGAGCACCCAGACAGTGCTAGCCAAAGGTCCGGAGCCTGGCTCTGTCCCTGGAGCTGGGGCTGGGGGGATGGAAAAGTTGATTTCTGAGCATTTCCCACCCCCATCCTCCTCCGAGCCACGCTCTGCTCCAGCCCTGCCCGTGCCACGCCGAGCTGTGAGCGACACTACTACAGCCTCAACATTTTACTCCCACCTATTAATTCTTTTTTTTTTTTTTTTTCCTTCTTCTTCTTTTTTAATCACTGACTTTGCAGCCGGGAGGGGAAGGGAGAGAAGTGCCGCAATAAAAGCTGCCAGGCGTGAAGCTGTAACCCAGCTCGCTCAGGGTGACCTCCCTGCCAAGGTTGCCTTGCAAAGAGGGGGAGCACAGGCAAAGCGGCAGAGGCACCGGGCGGGGGGATGCAAATGGGCGCGAAGAAGCGCGCCCGCCGCAAAGTGACATTGCTGCTGCGCCAGTGGGGACGCAGCTGCGGCAGGCGGTGGCACTAATTGCCTTCCCCATCCCCATCCCTCCCCCTTGCCCGTCGCAGGCAGGATAACGCATTAGCACACACTTTCAGGTTATTTCAGGCTGCCCCAAGGCAGGAACTTCCAGAGGCAGCCTGTGAGGTTCACCTATTTGACTGAAAAATGTTGCTTTGCTTTGGGAGATGAGCCTGAGCCCACCCTGGCTCAACCCCCAACACATGGGGGACAGTGGCCGGCCCAGAGAACCATGCTCTCCTCACACCAACGTGCCCAACCACTGAATATTTGGCAATATTCACAAATTGCCCATTCCTGTCCTCATTTCCCCATCATTTGCCCAGATCAGAGCTACTCAGCAGCAGAGCCGGCACAGATGCCTGCATCACGGGCTCTGTGACCACAGCTCTAAAAATCTTGGGACGGTGGGAGCACCTCTGCTTGCTTTTCCAAAGAAGGACGTTTCCAGCCTCTGCAAATGCTCACGGATGTGGCTCTAATGCTTCCAAAACAGAAGAGGAAGGAGAGAACCCAACCACATTATTAGCTTTAAATATCTCATGACCTTTTACTGCAAATCTCAAGATCTGAGGCGCAGCCCGTCTCACGGTTCGTTAACATTTCATGTTGTCAGCGCGGCCAATGGGTTCAATTAGACTTCGCGTCAGCATCTGCAAATTGCTGGCAACTCACTGGAGGAAATCCTCCCTTGGCCTGGCCGCCAGTTCTGACACTGCTTAAGAAATACCTTCTGAGCCCTGCCACGTTCCCGGGACGTGCACCGAGCTGGTCAGTGCTCAGCTCATGAGATCTCCCTCCAAAAATTGGGAAAAGGGGAGATCTTGCTCCAGCAAACACTACAGTGTGGGAGAAAATTGGGTGCAAGACCTATCCTCGGCTGGGCTCCCCAAAGATGCTCGGGATGGTGCCACCCGCCTGCATCCAGGGGTGAGCGTGCAGACGTGCTTGCGGGGAGATCGCATGTACGAGCATGGCGATTGCTGCTGTTGCGAGTTAAATGAAGGAGCCTGTAAAACCAGAAACAGGCTATTAGCGATCCATTAGGAAAGGGTATCCAGTTCCAGCCTAGGTAAGCCATTAGAGGAACATCTGAGAGCATTAGGAGAGCTCACTTGGGGCCAGGATGGGGCTATAAAACAAAAGAGGAAACCACGCTAATCTGTCTTGAATTACAAACTTAAAAGCAGGAAAAAAAATAAAGGATACCCTAAACATTTAATGTTTTATATTTAGGAGACAGAAGGGGAGATTCTGCCAAAAGGAGAGAATAAAAAACCTGTTTAGGCTACAAATATCCCATCTCTCTTTTGGCAGCAGAGAAACCACCAGCCCCTTTTCCAGAAAGGCAGGAGTGTGACTTCAAAGTTGTTTAAGTTTCAGAATGAGCTTAGCGCTGGTGGGGTGGAGGGGAGTCGGTGGCCACCCGATGTGACATGATGTGACATGGTTGCATCCCGAACAGCTGGGAAATGCCCGTGGACCGGCCCGAGGCAGCTCCTGCGAGGTGGCGTCATGGTGCAAGGAGCATCCGGCACACGCCCCGCTGCACGCTCACGTGGAAACTCATCATCATCATCTCTCCATGATAATAATTCCCAGAGCACATCATCATAATTCCCAGAGCAAACTGCAACACGAGAGCCGCTAAGTGGCCTGAGTGGAAAGGCGCTGCTGAGCAGGGGAAAGGGAGGGCAGACAGCACGCTGGGGCTCAGAACCACCTTTGCAAAGCACTGGGGAGGGGATGAGGGTGTCCCCCCAGCTCTGGGTCAGCCCCAGATATTACTTGATGGGGGCGGATGCTTGGGCAAAGCATTGCCTGGCTCTCTCTTGGGGAGCGGGGGAACTGCATTTATGGCTAGCTCGCGTAGCGGCAGTCTCGATAAGATACACCGCTCCCGCCATGGACGGCTTCATCTTCTGGTGCCAAGCCCTGGCATTATTAAAATCCTGAAAGGAAGAGCCTGGAAGAAAGCAGACGCTGATTGAATCAGGCCCTACGGTATTTGACAGCTCGACATCCATCTGATCCTATTAGCGCTCATTCGGTCCTGCCTGCCGAGGTGCTGTGCATAAATCAGACCCTGCAAAGATAACGGGAGGCGGAAGGGAGAAAGGGGAACTACTGCTTCTGCCAAAAAAAAAAAAAAACCACGTGCGAGTGGGGCCTACATGGATATTCCTGGCCCTGGGCAGTCTCTGGTACTCCCTTGTGGGTTTGCTCCCTCAGGGATGCTGGGTTTGCCAAGGGGGTGGCAGGAGATGCTTAAAACACACAGCCAGTGCATGGGTGGGTTGCCATGAGGAGGCAGGGATGGGGCTCAGCACAGGGACCTTGGGCACACAGGGATGTGCCAGACCGTGAGGTTACTCAGCTCCTCCTGGCTGCTGGTGGAGCCTTCTTTCCCCGCCAGGCTCCCAAGCTGCCCCATTGTCAGCAAGCAGGTTGTGTGCAATGGCTTTTCCGTGCTAACGGCCGGTGGGGACAGCAAGAGCCAAGATGTGGGGTAGTTTGTGGCAGGAGACCTTCACCCCGGCAAGAATTAAGACACCCCCAAGCAAGCATGGCATACATGACCGCTGCATCCTTTCTCAGGGCACTTGTCCAGTCAAGGAGAGACCCAATCCCACCACCGCAGGAGAAGCTGGATGGCTGAGCTAGGCTTGGCTCTACCAAACCATGTCGCTCCCTCGGCTGGCTGGATTTGGGGGAATAGGGACACCCCCCCAAGATGCCAACAAGCAGTAGGTCAAGGAAAGCAGAGCTCAGCATGGATTGGGCATGCTCCCAGCATGCTGGCATCAGCCGGGTTCATTTTTGGGTGCAAACCCCTGCATTTGCAGGGTGCCTGACTGCACTAAGCAGGCTGAGCGTGCCAAGGGGGTCTGGGGTCGGAGCAGCTTCGGCTGCTGCAGCACTGCCATCCCCTGGTGTTTGGGAGCTGATTGAATTAGGCTTTGCAAATAATTCATCTGATGAATAGTGGCAGTTTTCCTCAAATCATCCACAAATCAGATTTTTCATTACCCGGACGGCAGGGCATAGAATCAGATAACAAGGCTGGTACCTCACACTCTGAATGCTTGCACTTGCTCACCGAGCAAATTATTCCCCAAACACACTTCTCCATCAGCCAGTGATAAGGGACATGTCTCTTGCAAGGGAATATTGATTAAAAGCGGTACCCAGGACTTCTGTGCCCTCCCGGAAAGCTGGGAGATGAACTCTTCCCAGCCCTCCTTGCACCCACCATGAGGGCTGGTACATCAACCTCTCTCCACAGCTCAAGATATATTTAAATAGGAGAAATCAAATTTTTACCACCCTAGAACTGCCTTTTCCAGCCAAGGTGGCCCTGCCAGCTGTGTTGCCAACATCTCCATGTATTTCCCCCCATCGCTGCCTGCCCAAGAGCACTGATGGAGAGGCCATGCCATGCCCTTGGAGGCCCTGCAGGGAGGGGACTGGCACAGCTTGACCCCATGGATATGATACCTAAAACCCAGTGATGGAGGGACCAGCATCCCTGCGGGTAGCAGCCATTTTTGGGTGCAAACCCCTGCATTTGCAGGGTGCTTGGCTGGATCGGGCTGTGGCAGGGTGAAAACATCAGCTTTTTTCCACAACAGTTTCACAGCTTGAAAAAACTGATGTTGGGTTTGGTATTTCCCATTAATTCTTCCCCTTTTTTCACAAATTCTACAATTTGGGTATTTTTTCCCCAAGTGAAAAAAAAATACCCACACCAAACTAATACCCAAACTCCACCTCTGCTTTCTTACCCCTTGGGATGCTCCACGGATGCTCTCCCACTCCCTAGAGAGAAGCAAAGAGCAAAGAGACAAGCAGGAAAACCCTCTCCCAACCCCTTCCAGTACCTAAAGGGGGCCTACAAGAGAGCTGGGGAAGGACTTTTTACTGGGGCATGTAGTGATAGGACGAGGGGGAATGGCTTTAAACTGGAAGATGGTAGATTTAGATTAAATATTAGGAAGAATTTTTTCACCCTGAGGGTGGTGAGGCACTGGCACAGGTTGCCCAGAGAGGTTGTTGAAGCCCCGTCCCTGGAGGTGTTCACGGCCAGTCTGGACGTGGCCTTGGGCAACCTGGTCTGGTGGGAGGTGTCCCTGCCTATGGCAGGGGGGTTGGAACTCGATGATCTTCAAGGTCCCTTCCAACCTAAACCATTCTATGATTCTATGACTCTATGATTTTCAAAGCCACCAGCAAATGCTTCAATCTGAAACATGACCTGCTGCACTGCCTCGTCAAAAAAAAAAAAAAAAAAAAAAAAAAAATCAAAGAAAAATGAAAAATTCGCCGAGATGCCAACATCTTGCAGAGACACGAGTGAAGCCTCCCGTCCCATCCCTCAGCTGTTTCTCTCCCCAAGAAGAGCTGGTCGGCAGAAAACCCTGCCTGGTTCCACGGTGCAGGTGAGCTCCCTGGGAACCAGGTGCTGCCTCCTATTTGTCTTTTTTGGGGGGTGCGAAACACTTTATCAAGCAAAGCACCTAATTGGCTTTCGACTGGCCCAGCTCAGCGCAGAGGGGATGCTGGATGAGCCATGCCAGCGTAGCAGCACCTCTCTTCGAGTGGCAGATTGCTTTCCTTCACAAGCCGAGCATGCAAGCAGCACATAGAGGGGGAAAAAAAAAAAAAAGCCCATTTGTTATCTTCCTGCAGCTAACAAATGAAATCTGTCCTCTGGGCTGCCAAGGATTTCACTGACTATTTTTTTTTTAAAGAAACAAGAAATAAAAGTAAGAAATACGATAACATCGCGGCAATCGCTCCGTGACTGTGCTCTGAGTTACGGCGAGCGGTATTTTATCTTCAGTTCAAAATCTAAATGTGGCAGAGGCGCATTTAAATGTGGTGACATTTATACTTTAAATGCCTTTTACATCTCGTTGGCAGGTTTTATATAGAACATATGTATGGAAAGTAGATAGGGGCCGTGGATGAAAATGCAGAGCGGGGAGAGCCTGCAGAGCCATTTGCAGGCAGAATGTGAGTTAAAAGAAAGATGGAGAGGAAGAGAGAAAGGAGGAGAGACAGAGAAGGAGAGGAAAAGGGTCTGGGCTGCCTGGGCAGTAAATAGACATTTTTTTTGGTCCCCGACCACTTGTTCCCAGTGCAACTTGTTCCCAGCCACCAGCTCCCCCCGCTCCCTCCCGTCCCGGCCAGCTCAGCATCGCTTACGTGTTGCCACTGGTCCAGGATGAGGGGCCGATACCGCAGGAAGAACTTGAGCGGGAAAGACTCGGGGTCGGGCCAGGATGAGGGGTTTTGCCACGACACCTCCAGCCTCCGAGGGTTATTGGTCACAGGTTTGGCCACCACGCTCTCCGGAGGGTCCGGCTTTACTGGAAGAGAAGACGGTGGCTGGTAAAGCTTTGGACATGGCATCCTTCCTTACACCTCCCCCCCCCGGCACAGCTGGCTGGGCTTTGCGCCATGTGCTTTCCAAGGAGGGGTAGCAAACACACAGAACATCCTTTTCCCAAACTAATTACATGCAAATCACCTTTTCTTATCCAGGTTAGTGGTACAGCTGTCCTGGCACAAAACAACCACCATCAAGGAGACGCCAGTGCTGGAGACATGTGGAAACAAGCTGGGCAGGACAAAGCCCTCCCCAGGGCTACCTGGGTCAGGGTGTTCAGTGTTTGGGCCCACCAAGCCCAAATCCTGCACTTTCCTCACACCTTCCGATTTCTGGGAGTCTGACCTACAGTCAAACCCACTTACCTCAAAGTAACGTGCCAGAGTTTGGCCCTTGGGTTTAGGGCTGGGGTTCTGGGGATTCAAAGTGTTGGCACATCATATTTGCCAAGGGCGAAGGATTGCGGTGCTCAGCTTCCACCCCAGGTATCTCTCTCTCATCCCTGCTCTGCTTTTGGGATACAGGGATATTTTCTTGCCACCTGACAAGTATTTCAAGTGAATATTAATTGGCTGAGAGCTATGCAATGTGCTTTGAAGTTGCAGCTACTTTTAGAGTGCTGGGAGCAAATCACAGACGGGCTGTGATGAACAGCATTGCCCCTTGCAGGGCAAGCCTTGCTCCTCACCGAGGGTTTGCTCAGCTCCCGACAGCTCAGACTCCCAATTTGCAATAGCAAAGCTACAAGAAGACCAAGATTTGGGTACACCCACGCTTCTCCTTTTCTCGTGGGCAGGAAGGAGCTGGTCACAGGGAGCTTGGAGCACAGCGTGCTTGGGGTGGAAAAGGGTTCTTTGTGCACGCCAAGAATAGCAATGCACGAGTCCTCATGTCCTGGTAGGGCTCTTAACTCCCTCCAAAGTCCTCATGCAGGCCAATGGTTGCCTCCTGGCCTGAAAATCTCTGGATTGAGTAACGGTCCCCTGGCTCTGACCACCTCGAGCAGCAGCTTCTGAAGAGGCCAGCATCAAAGCATCCACTCCCAAGCACGGAGGCGGGATGCTGGGGCTTTTGGGAGCCCCTCTCTGCCTGGCAGAGCTTCTGGCCTGCACTCAGAGGTCTTCTTCTCCATGTTGACCCCAGGGGTTCACCTGCTGTGGGTGGGAGATGATGTCCACACAGGGGCTTTGCCTACGCTGGGAGAGGAAGGAGGTGGTGGTGGCAAGTGAGCTGCTCCCTCACTAGCCTGCCTGTGTGCCGCCTGCAGCCCTGCCCTGTGCATGAAGGGCATCCCTCCCTCTGCTTGAAGCTGTATGGGACCAGGCACTGGCGTGGGACCAGTCTGCTGCAAGTGGGACCCTGCATGTGCCATTCACTGCCATGTCTGCTCCAGGATGGTGGTGGCATTGCAGCAACTGTCTCCAGGAAGACATCCTCCCTACATCACCACTGCGTACTCCTCTTAGGAGAAACCAGCCTGTGATGCTTTCGCACCCGCTTTCTTGGCTGTGGGTTAGGCACTGGGGGGGCTGCTGAAATGAAGCCACAGCCCAGCCACCTCGGTGGGACCCCGAATTGTTCCTTGTTTATCCTGAGACATAGCCCACCACCACCTTTCTCTCCTCAGCCCTCCCGCTCAGCACCCTGGCACACACCCTGCTGCAGTCCTTCACCATCATCTTCACCACCATCCTGAGAGACTCTGCTGCTGCCCATCGCCTTTCCCTCTGCCACAGTGGGTGCAAGGAGGGCTGGACATCTTCCTTCATCCCCACTGCTCAGAAGATGCTCCCGGAGGCTCGGGGAGTGGCTGGAGAGCAAACACCCATGGGCCTGACCACGGGTACCTAGTGCCACCTCCTGACTCCCATTGACCCCTCTCTGTGGCGGGATGGGACAAAATTTTCCATTCACAGCTTTATCCTTGGTAGGAGGGACGACTTGCTGGGTCTGCGCTGTGCTGAGCTACTCCAGATGGCTATGCAATTCCTCGGCTTGCTTCGAATCCCCAGGCTCGGGCTGGACATCAGCTTCCATCGACAGGGACTTGGAGTCCAAATGCATACGGAAAAATATAAATCCAGGGCTGGCTTGGCGGGCTCGGTTTGCAAAACAAAAGTCTGTTCGGCTGAACGAATGCAGATGACTGCAAACTGCAGCTCTGCAGCAAGGAACTGGGAAGGAAAGCACCAAGCTGGGGATGGACGCGATGGATCCTCCCTGGGATAACGCAGAGAGCCTGGCCCTGCTTTTTGATGTGCCAGCCTGGATCCACGGCAGAGGGATGCTTAAATGAGGCTGTGCCAGGTAGCACACATGTGCTTGGGCAGCAATGAGAGATGCCACCGTGCCGGGCTGGAGGAAAGCATTAAAAAAAAGGTGCCCTGATGCTGAAGTGGGCATCACCTGCAGGTTTTGAAGAGATGTGACCCCCCCAGCCCCGCTCCTGCGGGTTGGAGACTGGTCCCCAGCACGCAGGGGAGGGCTGCCCTGGCTCGGAGCGAGCACGGCAGAGCCCAGCCATCGAAGGGGCTGCGCTCCCAGCTGTGGCGAGCCTTCAAACGGCGCTGCGGGTTAATGGGAAAACCAACAGTCCCTGCTGCCTCCCCATGTGTCCCCCCATCCGTGGGACTCCTGCCCAGCCTCGAAAGCGCAGCAGTGCCAGCCCCTCCAAAAGCACACAGCCAAAGCTCTTCCTGCCACGTCCCTCCAAGGCGGTGGGGATGCAAGAGCCAGGAGAGGGGACTGCACCTCCGGCAGCCGGTCCAGCAAGGACAGACCTACGTCTCTTAGGAGAAACCTCCTTACACTGTGCTCGTCACGGGCAACATCAGGGCCGGTTCCGCAGGTGCCAGCTGAGGAGCGAGGGGAGACGGGCTGTGTTCAGCTCCCCGATTTCTGTGTGACCTTGAAGGAGTCCTTTATCCTCCGCAGCCTCACAGGTCCCTCCTGCACACACGGGGACGAGCGCTCCTCTTTCCCCGGCCTTTGTCTGCCTCCATTTAGCCCGCACATGGCGAGGCAGGGGCTGTCTGGCCGTATATCAGCCAGCATAATAGAGCCCTGTCCTCGGCAAGGGCCTGCAGGCAGTAATGTAATAAAAGCAATAATAGTAATAATAATAATGGACGATGGGCATTAGACTGAGTACTGGTTAAGCGGCTACAAAAACAGATGTAATACTATCCCGCAGAGCTGAGGGAGCATCATCAGACATTCCTTGGAAGGGGACTTGGCTGGGAGGCAACTCACAGCTCTTCCCGCTTGGTTTTCGGCTGCGGCATCCAAGCGAGGGCTCGGCGTGCAAGAAGAGCTGCAGAGAGCGGCTTTTCCTAAAGGCTCCGCACGCTCACACTTAACTGCGAGTCTTCAGCTATCCATCGCTCCTGGTTGCTGTTAGACACATCTCAAAATGGAGCCAGCGGTTCCGAAAGGCAGCGGAGACCCTGCAGGATGGAGGGGCCTGTTGCCCATCCCATCTCTCCGATGAGCACTAAAATGGGTCCCTTGCGGCCGTTAAATATCCCCTGGCATTTTCCATGAGCAGAGGGACATTAAACTCCACGTCTTAGCCAAATGTCAGTCTAGGTAATTTAATTCTGCCTTCCTAAGTAGTATGAATTGAACTGACCTTCTGCCTAGGCAACTGTATACCCGTGTTCAGAGACTCTGAATTTCGTACAGACATGAGCATGTTTGTCCTCATGCAGCCCCTTCGAGGTGCCCTGCGTCTTAATTGCCCCAGAGCCGGCGCTGGGAGGATCAGATGACCTTCCCAAGGTCACACAAGGGATGGGTGGCAGATTTGGAGAAGGCACCAATGCCTGCAAGGCCCCGTCTAAGGCTGCCTTCCTCCTTCTAACGCTGCGCATCTCCTGCTAATTTGCCTCAGGCCCACACGAGGAGAAAGGCGCTGAGGTGGGATGCCAGTGTTGCTGCGTGGTGGTGATGTCCCTGCTTTCCTGGGGGGATGCATGTGCCAGCTACCTGGTTCTTGGGCTAAAACACAAGTGAGGAAGGTGGGGTTGTGTCCTGGAGGGCCACACACGTCCCCATGCTGTCCCAGCCATCACGAGGGAGGTGGGAGCTCCTGACACACCACCTCACTCCTCCCTGGCACCTTCCTCTGCCTCAAGGCTCTCTCCTGTCCAGCTCCCCCAGCCCCTTTCCCACCTTCTCCTGCCTTGGGCTGGAGCCCTGATGCCTGCAGGGCTTTGCAGAACCTTGCCCTCCCCACGCTCACCTTTATTAATATTGATACCTTTGCAGAAGACGTAATTATGAAAACAATTTCCAGGAGCAAGATGAGGAGGAAGGCAGCCTGGATCTCCTACCAAAGAGAGGTGGGGGCCAGAGCACTGGAAATACTTTTCCAGCCATCACTGAAAATGACAATGCAGAGTGACCCCTCGCAGCTGGCTGCTAATAACCAGCACGGCACAACCGCCAGCAAGGCATGGGCTCGGGACAGCAAAAGAAAGTATCAGTCATTTTCCACTCAATTAGAGCCCATCTTCTGAGCGGCTGTGGAAGGGATTTTCTGCTGGGGGGTCCAGGGAGGGAGGAAGGAGAGAGGAAGCAAAACCAAAGGAGGTCACTCCTTCCCAGGGGGCTTTTTGTGTTTGCCCAGGCTGGGTGGGTGGTCCGACCCAGCAGCGCATCTGCTCCCGGCTCAGATGGTGCCGGCAGGGAGAGCCGCTGGCCCTGTGCTACTCTCACGTTGGTTCCAGCCAGGGCATGAGATCAGGGCTTCACGCCTGGGGTTTAACTTCCATGCAGAAGGTGCAATGGTTTTCTCTAGGCTAAGGGGAAAACACAAGGCAGGCTCTGACATCCTCAGCCCTGGGATTTTAGCAGAAGCATCATGCAGTCGCTGGTTGACACCATCTCTCCGTTTTAGCAGCATGTGTGCACATGTCGCAATGCTCCCGGTGCAGCATTTTTCCAATGAGCTGATGCAACGGCTTTGTCCTGAGCCATAGGTTTTCCACCCCTCCATCTAGCCGAGCAAAACCCAGCACAACTTGCAAGATGAAATCTCAGCCCAGCTGATGCTGCTAGAGATCCCCAGGGAACCTACCAGGCGCTGGATCCACACCGCCTGCACCCACCATGCTGGGACACAGCCCCGGGTTCGCAGCCGCAGAGAGCCAGAAGAGCCACTGGAAAGCAGAAGCTTCTGCAAGGCGAACAGGCAACTTGGGGCAAAACTGCGTGGCAAAATACGCTAACGCAGTGCACTTGTTTTAGTTGGAAACACCAGGGCAGCACAAGGAGAAGCTGCGGTCAGGGTAGGTGGCTGTTGATCGGTGGCAGCTGCGTTCATCCCGTAACGACCCTGGCTAAGCCTGCCGACTGCCTGCCTGAACGCTCAGTCACCACCGCCTCTATGCTTCCTATGCACAGCAGCTGTACCAAATCCCGAGGAGAAGAATTTCATAGCTGTACAGAACATGAAGATTTTAAGGCCACTAGATATTGAAGCGTTTATGGGAGTGGGGTGGCTCCAGGGTGCAGGACACAGCCCTTCCTATCGGCACTGGCTCATCACCCCTTCCCCAAGTGCCATCCCGGAGGCTGTTAGAGCATCTGCCAGGTGGTGCTGGGAGGTCTCACCTCCCACCACAACTGCTGGGATGTGTCCAGGCACCCTGCACCCCTCCAGGCATTCCTGCAAGAGGCAGTGATATGGCACCCGTGCTCACGGCTGTCCCAGGGCAGCGCCGGCCTCTGCTCACCACCGCTCCTCTGACCCGGGCTGAGTTCAAACTGCCGGGCTGGATCCGGCTTGTGCTGGTGCCGGGATGCCCCGGGCTCGCAGCTGGGTGTGCTTCCCTGGGGGGTTGCCCTTGTGTGCTGGATGGAGGACCAGATGTTTGGGAAGCCAGGCAGGGCATGGGTGGGATGCAGATGTTACAGGATGATGCCCTGAACTCCTGCAGGAGGGAATGCAAGGAACTCAGAAAATGCAGCTTAATTGCTGCCCTGAGCCCTGCAGGCTGGAGGTTACCTTCATTTTTAAGGAGTGTATCCTCCACAAACACAACAATTTCCATTTAAAGGCACCCAAGTGACTGAAACTCCAACACTTCCCTGCTAAGCTCCTTGCTTTGTTATCAACGTTCGCAATGCACCGATGAACACAAGCTTCAGATATGGACCGCAGCTGCCGGGACATGGCAGGACAGTCCCTGCTCCAAAATAATTTCCCTGCTCTGTTCAGAGCTGGCACCTTGTTTTTTGTTTGACGTTTTCCAGGATTTGGGGTAGAAATGGAAAATCCGGGATAGCAGTGGAGCTCCTCTTCTTGCACTCCAGCACTTCCAGCCGCTCAGGACTGGGACATGCAGCACATCGAAGGCAAAGCCTGACTGCTGGCTGCACTTCAAGGATTCATTTATTTGTTTTTCTGGTCCAGTAATTGCCACATGTAACCAGCAAATTGTTTTTCGACGCGTTCCTGAATTCTATTCTCTCCCATTTTTTCCTGTTCTGTGAGGATGGACAGTCTTGTCACAGCACCGGCTGTGATCCAGCTTTGGCTGGTGGCAAGGAAGCTGTGCCCAGCTCCCTGCTTTGCCGTGCTCGGCACTGAATTGCTCGGTCCACGCCAGTCCTTCAAAGTCAGAGGAACATCCGCACCATGGGTCCGGACACGGTCTGGCAGCATCCCTGGGGCACAGCCGGTGGCATGGACACCCTGACCTCCAAGGCCCGTTGCTCCCCGTCCCACATTGCACAGCATCCACTGCCCAGGTGGGGCAGCGAAGACGTGTAAAGGGGGAAATAGGGTTTTAAGAAGCATGTTAGGCAAGGGCTGGTGGAGGATGACTTTGGGAGGGCTTTATCCTGACTGGATAAAGCTCTCTGGGGGTAAGAGAATGGGTAATTTTAACTTCTCTTCCAATCCTAATTCCCATGACTCTGCTTCCAGCACAAACACTAAACCTTTCTTTTACAAACACTCATAGGGGCAAGAAGGGTAACAACATTCGGACCACAGTGGTTTCACAGCCCTCTGCCCCACTTCATGGCAGTCACTTCCCCAACCCCCACCAGGGATGAACTCAGAAACCACGGGAGACTTGGACCCCTGGGGACGGGACCAGGCATGGCACGAGGCCACCGACGGGACCAGCATGGGGGCTGCCTGTGGGCATCCTGCCTGGCTCCTCCGGGATGCTCAGGTGCTGGCATCACTTACAGCAGGGGCACGAGAATCAGGGGGCCTCGGGGAGGATGCCAGCGGGGCTCAGACCCTGGCTCCATCTCACGCAGGGATAGGCAGAGGCTCCATTTGGAGAGCCTGCCCCTTCCCTGGCCCGTCGCTCCGGTGGGCGACGCTGCGTGCAGAGCAAGGCAACCCCAACACCGTCTCGGAGAGGCCAGTTGCTGCCGCGGAAGTTACCTATGGCGAACTCGTCAAAGGTGAGAGTGGTGGAGTTTTTGCCCAGAGCATTCGTGACTGTCAGAGTCACCTTGTACTTCACCGTCGAGAAGAGCTGGAGGTATCTGATGTGACACCTGTTTTTGGGAAAGACATCCTTCTCGCAGACCATCTCTCTTGTGCCGTGTCTGGAAAGTAGAGGCGAGAAGAGCTGTTACCTCGAGAAGAGCAGTGCTCGGGGAGGGGATGCACCCACGCTGCTGCAGGGAGGAGGCAGAAGTAACAGTGCTGTGTCCGCGGTCCCCATGCACCAGCCCCTGCTGCAGCCAAAGGGCTGCTTTCCTCCTGCCGGGGAATTCTGCAGGCTCATGTGTGCGATGATTTACCCTAAGCCTTCACAGAGACTGCAGTGAATGTCCCCACGCTGGCCCCAAGGAAAGGATGAGACCCTGCTGGGTTGGGGTTGGCTCTGCCCCTCCTGTGCGAGAAATGGGGTCTTCTTTCTGCTGGTGACAAAAGCCCCAGAAGATAATGCACAGCACCAGCCTGTACAAGAGCTATGCCAGGACCTGGGCACAGGGTTGGGGACAGTGCCATGCCATGACCAGTTCTAGGTAAGGGACAATGCTGCTGCCCGGCCACAGCCAGCTCATGGCAGAAGGGAGCATGGCTGCGCCAAACACACCAAAAAACAGCGGGCACAACCTCCACTGTGGGCAAGTGGTGCAGAGAGGCAGGACCTGGGGGACATGGAAAGGAGACCTGGGAGCTAGGGACTTTCTTAGTCCCCTCTGGGGAAATTGGAACTTTGTTGGGACAAAGCCCCAGTGCCAAGCATTCAGTTTGGATGTCCCTGGAGAATCCTTCCCCACTGCACCCTTCCTTTCCAGGCACTTACATGACGGAGATGTTGAAGGAGTTGGGGATGTAGGTGGGAGTGGGCAGGTGCCAGCTGCAGTAGAAACCCTTCGGGTAGTTGTTGGACCGGCACATCAGCACTGGCTCCTTCGGGGGGGCTGCCAGGGAAAGAGAAAGAGCAATTGACCATTGAGGTGGGGTTTTCACCAGGTTCTGAACAAGAGGATGTCCCTCCGCTCTCAGCTGCTGCCAGCTCGGGAGGGGACACAGTTTGCAAGGGGAGCCTGGTCTGTGTTTATCAGCTGCTCAAAGCATCCGAGTGCCTTTGTACCATGTCTGCTGCTGAGGTCCCACACGAGACCTTGCTTTCGACTGGGCTGTGCACAGCAGCTCACCTTCTCCCCTGGCAGCTCACCAGCTCTAATGAGAGATGGAGTGGCAGAGGAGGCTGGCAGGTACTGGGGGAAATTGTCTTCAAGACTGCGACAGAGATGCCGCTGATGGGGAGGAGGTGCAGCTCTCTTGACCCCATTAAGCTACAGCGCTCATGGCTCTCTCTGCCATGTCCCTGGGGAGTGATAAACTTGTTGAGGGATGATCCTCTAAAAGAACAGAGGTCCTCAAAGGGTGGAAGAGGGACCACTTATGTTAAGATCAGGAGGAACAACCTGAAACCAGCAGAGAAAATTCAGCTCTCCAGGAGGACTGGCAGTGTTAAGGCTTTCAGCAGCAGGGCAGAGCATCCCATCCCAGGGCTGTCTCCCAAGAAACACAGAGGCAACTGGAGATGGGATGAGAGCATGCAGTGGGGAGCAGCCTACCTCTGGCCTCATCAGCTGGTCCTAGAGGTCAGAGGCAGAAGAGAGTTTTAAACCCAATCAAGTGTTCACACTGCACTCGGCTTTCCCAGACACAGGCGCACTCTGTGCTCTTTGCAGGAGCACAGCCAGAGCTGCAGGAACACTCTGCAAAATGCTGAGGGCCAGCGTGTGCGGGAGGATGAGGTGTGATACCTTTCAGCTGATAAATTTTGCCCTTGTAGGTTGGTAAAAAGCTTATCTGAACTGACACCAAAGTCAAGTCCCCTTGGTACCTGGACACTTGCATTGCTAAGAGCAGAGTTTAGCTCCAACTGCAGCCCCATTGCCATAAAGTACATAAAAATATGTATTGTATGTAAAAATCCTTGGGCTGGATGTGCACCAGGGGTCCCTCAGAAAGGGTGTCTGAACCTGTGCTGGTCACTCTTTCCCTTCCTTCATTAGCCCTCGTCCTCATGCATCCACCTGGGATGTCACAGGACACGCTCTTCTCTCCAAGCACAGGTTTTGAAACAAACCTATCAAACCTGGCAGCCTCCGTGCAAACATCGCTGCTCACCACCCCACCACAGTCCCGGCAGCGTTCCCCACCACACGGCTAACTACCCTCTTCCCTGCTGCTGAGGCAGAAGTCTTATCCATGGCCGTTACTGAAAAGGAGATGCAAACGGGGATGCAGTGATGCAAGGGAGCACCCCCAGGCTGGGACACTCCTTCCCCCGAGGGCTGCAAGGGCAAACCACAAGTCCCACAGCACCGTGCATACAACATGTCCTGCTACGGAGCCGCCCATACTGACGTTGGTGCAGGAAAAGCCGTGCAACAGCCTACCAACCCCCTGCATGCCATGCCGGAGAAGTAAAGGATGCAGCGAGTCAGCTAAGGATGCCCTTGCTGCACTGATGAGCCGACAGCACCAGGAGGATGCCAAAGCCTCAAGACATCAACCCAAAAAATGGGACATCCCTGCAGCCATGTCTGTGAAAATCCCCCACGTGGCGCACAGCCCTGCTGGTCTCCTGGAGGTCTCTTCGGAGCTGCTTAGGCACAGCCCAGGCCTCACTGGTGTAACACGCTCGGGGATGCGTCCAGGACCAGAGCAGGACCCCGATGGGAAAGAGCAGCCTGACCATGCCCTCTGGAGAGGGCCAACCCAGCCAGTTTGCCATGAGCATGGACTGCCAGTGCGGGCTGCCGGGATCCTGGCTTGGCACTGCACAGCAGAGCCCATGGTCAGAAAATAGTGATGGGTTTGGCTAGAAAAGCTTTCTCGGGGGATGCCGCGAGCTCCAGCTGCAGCACCCTACTGCAGTCTACAGAGGGGAAACTGAGGCATGGGGCTTGCATGCACGCCGGCGCCCCTGGGGCAGGGGTGGAGAGGGAGCAAGCAGATCGCAAGAGAACCAAGGGGAGCAGAGTCAGGGAGGAGGGAGCAAAGAGAGGGAGAGGGAGAGGGAGAGGGAGAGGGAGAGGGAGAGGGAGAGGGAGAGGGAGAGGGAGAGGGAGAGGGAGAGGGAGAGGGAGAGGGAGAGGGAGAGGGAGAGGGAAAGAGAGAGGGAGAGGGAGAGGGAGAGGGAGAGGGAGAGGGAGAGGGAGAGGGAGAGGGAGAGGGAGAGGGAGAGGGAGAGGGAGAGGGAAAGAGAGAGGGAGAGGGAGAGGCAGAGGGAGAGAGGGAGAGGGAGAGCGAGAGAGGGGGAGAAGGAGAGGGAGAGGGAGAGGGAGAGGGAGAGGGAGAGGGAGAGGGAGAGGGAGAGGGAGAGGGAGAGGGAGAGGGAGAGGGAGAGGGAGAGGAGGAGGGGCAGCAGGGAGGGGAGGCTGTGCTGGTCCGAGACGTGTGTTCCTCCTAATGGCTATTTCAGCCTTCAGCCAGCAGACGAAGGCCAGAGCCTGGTTAATGAGCCTCCCAGCTAAATTATTCAAGCAGACCCTCCGCAGCAAAACAGAGTGGCTAATCGCAAGGCCAGAGACAAGGGCCTGATCCCTGCTACAGCTCCATCCTCCTCCTCCTCGCTTAATCTTTAACCCCTTCCCTGCCCCACAGCTGCCCCCGGGGTGAGGGGGGAGCAAACGCGGGGCAGCATCACCCTTTGCAGAGGGCGATGGGAGAGACGCAGCGGAGGGAGGAGGGGTCCGGGGAGGCTTTTCAGAGGGGTTGAAGGGGTGCTGGGGATTTCGGGACAGCCTTTGGGGTCCGAGCGACCGCGTGGTGGCAGTGTGGACTAACAGCACCCG